>JASUDE010000012.1:244940-277949 GCA_034509685.1 Colletotrichum cereale | reverse complement strand
GCCTCTTCCTCACGGGCCTCCAGGCCATCGACGTCCCGGGCAGCCTTCTTGGCCTTCTTGCCCTTCTTCTTGCCCTTCTTGGCTCGGGTCTCGAGGTGAGAGACGTCGTCGGCCACAAAGTCCGGAGTACGAATTTCGACGGCAGAGTCATCGTCGTCCACGGCTCTCACGACAGCCTTGGCCTTCTTGGCCTTCTTCTTGCCCTTCTTGGCTCTGGTCTCGAGTTGGGCGGCATCGTTTGCTTCAAAGTCGACAGCACGAGCCTCGACGGGAACAGCAACGTCGTTGGTCTGCGAAGTGGGAGCTAAAGCGCATGTTAGTCTACTGTTGTTCTCATTGCGTGCAGATCTATGCCACAGCACTGGGAGGTGGGTTGCACTAACCAGAAACGACATTACCGGCCAGAAGGCTGAGGGTAATGAGTGTAGCTGTAGTGAACTTCATGTTGAAGTGTTTTTTAACGTGTATCGAAAGAATGAAGGATGACACCAGGTCTTAGTAAATAATGAATGTGTAAAAGTCAACCGCGCGCAGCACGGGATGAGTGTAAAGATTGGAGAATGAGATGGACTAGAGAATGCTGATGCTCAAGAGTGCAGAAGAAAGACGACTGGAATTCGAAGATTCTAACAAGGCCTTTATATAGATATCCTATGGCTACAACCCCTCTAGTGACCATGGGATTTCCCATCACGTCTTGAAACCTCCAATGGCGGCTTTTACCGGACTGCTCCTTCCTTGCTGCACAGCACACGAGTCTTCGCTACTCGAGATGGTATCTTTGATCCATATCTTGCAACAAGATTTGTTTTCGAAGCCCGGTCATCCGGCCACACTCATTGCTCAAACAGTGCTGCGGGCCAGGCTAGCACCAGGTGCATCGATCGGTTAAGTCGGACTACCTGGCTGTCGTCGTTCCAAGCTTGAGTCTAACTCAGCCTAACCTCGGACCGCTGTTTGCGGGTCCCGCCACCCTGAGACCAAAAATCAAGCTTGATCTCCTAAATAGTAATCCTTGCACACGGAACATATTAGCTCATATTTAGTTAGAAGCCCCTTTTTCGACACAAGTTTATGCTGGGATGGTGCCGACACTGCCGCCTGGAACGTGCTCGTTTTTTCTCCGTATTGAAATCACACTTGTTTGGGCCCCTCCTCATGATCAGGGATACAGAGGCGAGGTTCCGGCGTCCGGTGCAGCCGGTTCCAGAATTTTGTTTACGCCAAGACTTTGATAGAAAAACGGATTTCCCCAGAATATTGTTGCACCATGATCCGAGTCTTGGCAGACAGATCGATTTGCGTATAGATCCAACACTGGAACTTAGCGCCTGTCCAGCCACTCATCTTCAAGGCGGTCTTCGAACATGCTTCGTCAACTAACTCCAACCGTATTTGATTGATCAAGCTGCTTCGGCAAGGATACAGACTGGCCAGGCTTGACAAATCTTTTCTTTACCAAATTAACTCTTGTGGGTTTTCTGGGGTTGGACTTGGAGCAAAATTGGATGGTTTCTTCCCATGAAGCTGATCGTCCAAACTTGTCTTAGCGACCTGTCAATAAGGCCCTCAGAAGTGCAGAACATGACATGATCGGACAATTTCAGATGAATCTGAACTTGAATTCGGAAACTCAGGATATAATGACTCGGCCTATCAGCACCGCATGATTGTCCCAGGTTGTGTGATTGTTGTTACAGGTGGTCCAGAGCGACGACGCTCTTTGATTGATGTGCATTGTGCATGCAATTCAGCCCCGGCTATATTCACTCCGGTTGCGCTTGCGTAAGCTTGGCGGCAACATTTGCCGTAGTGTGGCATCAGATCCTCGCTCATCTCGTGTATTCGTATGTGAAGGTTTCCCCAGACTCCACCCATTGAACACGGCAATATTGTCCCTTTCGCCTCCAAGGTAAACTTACGGCGTGCCGTTTCCGGCCAAGGGGGGAGTGGGGCAACTGCTGTGTGCGACAACAACTGCCTGAAATATCATATGACAACCCCAGCCGAACTGACTCTACCTCCTTTCCACGCCACCTTTCCTGAGCCACTCTCACCCTGGCTTATCCTCACTCTCAACCTTGAATCAGCGTTTCTTGGTGAATACCAAGAGAACTTGGATGTGAATCTATTGATATAGCGCTTGTAGCTGATTGAACAGGAGAATAATCACACCTGCCGGACCCTATTTCCAAGTCAGCTGCTGGCGAAGGCAAGCTTTTTGTCTTGCTGCAATCCATGTGACTGAGTTCAAAGATTCTATCAGTTTTGCCACAAGAGCTTCAATAGTTGTTTCACTGATGAGACTCATTCAAAATAGCCAAAGTGTTGTCACGGTTGCTAGTACTGCTTGCCTTTCACCTTCGTTGAAACTTGAAGGTAGACCCCATGTACAACTTCCTCGACGAAATCGGTCACACTCAAAATAAATTGCGAATGGCAAAACTTCCAGCTATGGCTTGGTCCAAGCGGGTTGGTCTTTTGTATCGTTGTATCCTTGTCAAAAGCGCGCAATAGCTGTTTTCGGAAGTCACGCTGAGACAAGATTCAGGACTCGTGTTTATGATCATGATTGGTAACATGGGGACAAATGAGTGCGGTTGGCGAGAGAGTAGTCGCCACCCCGGTTTTCGCCCTCATATATGTGGGTCTCGACCGCGGGGAGAGATGCCTCCATGGGGTTCGTTGATGGCGGCCACTTTGACATTGGGAGAACTTTGTGGCTTCAAAGAATCTTCTAGTCCAAGACTGGGTTATTATACTTTTTGGGTATCACTACAGGTCATAGCAATCTGGGGGTGGGGGGGAGAAGTGATGGTATTCGTAACTACTCTGCTACTGGCCAGCCTACGTCAATAGTTGGCTGCCCCTCGCTGTTGGCCGACGGGGCTGCTCCGCCACTTGCTACTTCGTGGCTGAGGCCAACAGTCTGCCTCGCTTTCGACCATATCTCAACACTACCATTTATGTTTGAGTCACTAGCTGAGGCTTATGATTTCCTGCCGAAACATCACTTTTGTCTTCTGACGCACCGGTTAAGGTTATAGAGGGGCAAAGCCTTCCCCATTCCCCAAGGTGGCAACAATGAATCCACCCTTATCCTACTTGCGTCGCTCTAATGTTTTCATACTGTCTTCGTTCGAGGTCATGACTTTCTTCACCATCTTGCGTTACTTGCAGTCGAATTCTGTTCTCTTTTTGAAAGCAAGACAATTAAACATTGGGTCTCATATCTCAAGGTTCAGGGGCATGTTCATCAAAATATATGCGCCCTCTGTCTCATTCTTTTGGTGAGAATTCTTAGGTCACTGTTCTACAAACCGAAGAATAGCCATTACAACGTTTAATGATGATGAACGCAAAACATCATTTACGGACTGCTTAGGCAAGCATAATCACGCGCAGCTACAAGACCCCAGCATGTGTTAATTATTTGCCGGGAGCTCAACCCTAGCCCAGTGTCTCGCGACCGGCCGTGCATCCATCTCATAGTTCCCATCGATGGCCAGCGGTGCCTTATCCTCTCTCATTCGAGTCGGGGCCCATCTTTCTGACTGGCCATTGTTGTAGTAGGCGTGTTGTGTTGGTGGCTCCTGATACATTCCTGACCAGTGATGGCTATCGTGCTGTTTGCGATATGATTCCAAGGCCTTCTGTTTGTTTCTCAATTTGAGCAGTAGCAACACTATGGACGCAATTAGGATGGCACCTGCACCAGGACCAGCACCAATGCCTGCTTTGGCAGCGGTTGAGAGTCCGGGATCCTCCTCAGTATTATCTTGGGTCGTTGTTGGTCTAGCTGTTGGATCCGTAGAAATTTGGGCATGCTCTCCGGTCGGTGACGATGTCACTAGGACGATGGATGCCGGGGCCGAGGCTGATATTGATGTGATGTCACTCGATGTTGTGAGAGGAAGGGCTGGTGTCGAAGTCGAGCTATCAGATGTATGGAGTACGACGACGAACCGTGTTGATTCACGGGTCCATGTCGCCCAGACCTGTGGTTCTGCCGGGAGGATGTCAAAGCGACCAACACCACTATTGCAGCAGTTGGCTGCATGGTCGCAACAATAAGAGGTGCCAATACCGGTCACGTTCGAGCAAGATATAAGGTCAGTCCCTACTGTTATAGCATCTGCAAAAAGCCGCAAGTCAGTATCAGAATGCTCCGCAGAAGGTTTGCCTTTTGACTGCGTAAGCATAGCTCCGCTACTGAACACTTACTCATGCAATAGTGAGCACAATCTGGAGAATTCCAACTTTTATCTGTGCAAGATCCTCTGACGGTATTCCCGTCTGGTCCTCGGCATAACTCATTGGACAGACATACCGATCCCAGAGTACCAGAACAGCACAGGTTGTCATCGGCATCTGGGTCACACGGAAAGTCGCCCGAAACGTTGTTTCCGTTCGGAAAATAGCAATGGGCAAAAACTGCGGTGATCTGCACCGAGCAGAAGAAAGGAAGGAAAAAAGAGATACCCTTCATTACGTAACGGCAACTGGTATTGTTCGATAAATTGGCGGTTCATAACAATTGCCATGAAGGAGGGAAAGGTTTTCAACACATAATCGGGGATGAAACCCCCGTTATAAACCCTTACTTTTCTGTTGACGCGCCAGCCTGGTGGACCATGATATGGCTTTTGGTAGCGTGCTGCAAGTGTGTTGTTTGTAAGTACCTTGTTGGTAATGCTGATAACATTGACTGCTTCCCTTGTTTCGAGGCGTTGCCTGATTGGAGTTGAGTCTTTGTCGCGCGTCTAAGATACATTTGCTGTTGTATGATTGGCCGGTTGGTTCCAGGGCCAGTTGTCGCTTCCAACAGTGGTTTCTTGGCCTGGGCAACCCCCAATGTGAACGAAGTACAGTCGTCAACCCCTGTCGCAATTCCTGAATTCACGGTTGGTTATTGTGTGAGAGTATGGTCAGCCCCTTACTTTTGTTGCTTCTCGTCATTCATTGCTCAGGTCATCGTCGAAGTGCAATCATCACTTGTCCGGTGGTTATGTGACCCACCAGGCCCCTCGCTCAATGGTCAGTCCCAGGCCAGCCATCCGGCCAGCCACTTCACCTTGGCGGCCAGCAGAGTTTTTTCCTGCTGCTTTTCCCTTCTTCACGTTCATCTTCAGAGATAGCAATACACGCAGTTATTGCCCTTCGATCGTTACCTCCACATCACTCGTTCGGCTTCGACAAGCCACAGCACTAGTCATGTTAACCACGCTGCCGTTGGCGATATCTGGCCGAGCTACGGCCGCACAGCTGGCTGGCTTTGTTCTGGTCTGGCTGTTGGTCAATTCAGTATCTAATTTTGGCACTCAAACAAACATATTCCGCCGGCCGTCCGCAGATCGTGCTGATCAGTCGTCGTCATCGTTTTCATCGTCGCAGTCGCCTCTCTCCGCATGATGCATCGTTCCCTACCAAGATTTGGCAGAGCTGGAAGGATGACGCGCAATACCCTACTGAGCGCACAGTTGGCTTCCCCCATCAGTGGAGGGTTGTCAACCCCGGGTGGCGCTACGAGCGAATCACAGACGCTAACAACGACGCTTATGTCCGTGAGAACTTCAACACGACCATCGCAGACCTCTTCACGAGCATAACAGACCAAATTCTCAAGGCTGACTACTTGCGATATCTCATTCTGCTCCGTGAGGGCGGTGTCTGGGCTGACATCGACGTCTATCCGCACCAGCCCGTGGCAAAGTGGATCCCGGAAGAGTTCCTCGACTCGATCAACCTGGTAATCGGCATAGAGAACGATCACCACAAGAAGCCCATATGGAACGGGTCTCCGTACTCAGTACAGTTTTGCCAGTACACAGTCCTGGCGAAGCCGGTGCACCCAGCTATGCAAACGCTGGTTGACCAAGTAACGAGCAACCTCCAAACACTATTCAGCTCCAAGTCCGAGGCTTCCCCAACCAGTTTTGAAGATGTTATGGCTACCACAGGTCCTTTCGCGTTCACTAAAGCCATGATGGACTATTTCTTACGGGTAACGGGCGAGGAACATACAGGCGACGAGCTGGAATCGCTCCAGACCCCGCGGAAGATTGGGGATGTACTGGTGTTGCCAAGGGAAAGCTTGGGGTGGTTGACCCATGAGCATACCCACAAGAAGGGGGACCCGTCCATTCTGGTAGAGCATTTGTTCATAGCCTCATGGAGGCAAGGCCACCCAGGATAAGAAACCCAAACTGTAGCCTTGGAAAATGTTGAATGCATTGAGGAACGATCAAAGTGGTATGTTGTTATCTTGCACGTGAAAGCGGAAGCATGAAAATACACGTTATCTCATATGTCAACCAGTTTCGGAGAGGAAAGAAATATTATTTCTTACTTTGAAGCACAGGTTCCAGACCGATGAGATAAGCCGCCCCAGCTTCGGATCACCTCGGCCTCAGATGGTGATCATGTGAAAGACGCCAAAGTCGCATTTATCAATCACTCAACGTTAAGTCTCTAGGCTAACTTTCATTTCCCTTAAGAAGGTGATCAGCTTATTTTGAGACGGATTTGAATGGTAAGCTATAGGTCGTAGTCTACCGAATGGGACCCAAGCAATATTCCGGCGGCTGTGTAGCAGTACTCGACTTTTAAGGGGCTATTGTAAAATTGCTTTGATACTGTACTAACAGGAGCATAGGCCGAGACTCGGTGAGCTGCAAAGTGAAAGCTAGTCGAGATGATCTCCAAGTTGGGCAACATCGATGATGCTTATTCGTGAGACCCAGGCCCAAGCTGGTGAAGCCTAAAGTAGCACAGCTAGATCCAAAGTCTCAATACTTACCATTATAATTGGATCCTGTGAGCAGCATAAAAAGCCAAACGTGGGTTGAAGTGGGGGTGTAATTGTCGGCTATCTATCCGTACGTTGTCGCCTAGGTTTTCACAAAATTGACGCAATCTCACAGATACCCGGGAACTCTGTCTTTGAAGTTACTTCCTTGTGAAGAGAAATATTGATTGCCTTTTGCCTTACTCTGCAGCAACATGAGCTTGCTATCAATGATTCACTGGAACTGCCCACTCAACGCACTGTTTACATATGGAGGCTAGAGGACCTAGAGAACTCTGGATAAACCAGTATAAGTAAAATGCGGACTACTAATAAAAGGACCCAATGATCACGGCTTTTTGAACCATCATAGTAGGGGTACTCGGCAAACCAGTCCTCAGCTTGACTAATTAACATTATTGCGTAGGTTGTAAGGTTTTGATTCCGGCCAGTTAGTTACGCAGACGAGAAAAACTTTTCTGAGAAGCGACTTGGAATTATGAAGCAGGATTCTGACATGTGCCGCGATCTCGTATCCTAACCGCCTTCAGTCTTTGGTACATTCGGGAAAAGATTGAGAGGCTTAAGTTGTTGTCCTAGGTCAGACAATCAGGACGAGGCCGAAAAGAAACCGATCTGTCTATTGTTTGTGAACCTAAATCAGACAAAGATTGGTTGAATGGCTTGGATAATTGCTAGGAAGGTTACATACCCAACATTTTCGGTGTTAAAGTTATAATGCCGAGCTTGTTAGATGTATCCAGTATAGACTACGAGAAAAGACGCGTAGTGATGGTAAATACAACTATGTGGGTGTATACAGATCATCATAAACTTTGCTTTGGTATTTCTTCCCCTAGTCTGTTGAGGAAACCCCAAGCAACCGCGATCTTTGGTACATATGATTTATATCGCTCAACTTCAGTCTGTTTGGTCTGAGGTCAACGGCTTTTCTATGCCAAAGTTCATGAATAGCTTTCCATCATCATAACAGGACACACATACCTGGGAGAGACTCACCTTTCTAAGGACCCATTGCTAACATCGATAGAATAAAGCTACACGCTACCATTAGGATGGGGTTAATACTGATTGCCTCTAGCATGACATAAAATCACATGGGATTTGATTAGAATTGTTGATGTGTTTCATTTCATTGTAGGCTTGCAATCTTGAGATGAAGACTCGTCGATATCAGAGTTGCCTGCAAACTTGCGAGATATGGATCCAGTACATTACCTGAGAATCATATTTCATATCCTACTGATAAGATCGGTAAATAAAAGTTTGCCTTGCATCTGCATAGACCTGATCGAACCCAAACCTTAACTTACTGCTGATTGCATCATCATCGCTCCAGATGAGTGTAGGACATGGCCACCAACACAGAGATAAAGCCTTCAGTATGAGTTTTTCACATGCCTTTTCACATGATTGAGCAACTTCAAATGCCAAACTTCCAATAGATTAAAAACGTGTCGCAACTCTCCCTGTGCTTATTGCTCGTGGGTATGACATTACATATGACCATCAATTACAATTGAAACCATCTTCGTTCACATCGATTTACCCTGGGTTACTCAAGCCAAAAAGAAAAAGAAAAACAATCCTACACGATGGCAGTATCAAGTCAAATCAAACCGATTGCCCCAACTCTGGGCCTGCGGTCTAAACGGTCAACCTACCGTCTCAACCAGATTGAAAAGATCAGAGCCAGTGGCATCGGCGATCTGGTTGATTTGCCTCAGCTGGTTGTTTGCGGTGATCAGTCTGCCGGCAAAAGCTTCGTTCTCGAGGGCATCACAGGCATACCGTTTCCTCGACAAGAGGGGCTCTGCACTCGGTTTCCCACAGAGATTGTCCTACGCCATTCCAGCGAGCCGTTAAGAGCCAAGGCGTCCATTCGTCCTCACTCTGGTCGTTTTGCCGAGGTGGCACAAACCCTTCGCAACTACGAGCGTGAGATGAAAGAGGATCTCTCGGACCTCCCGGTGGCCATTGAAGAGGTCTCCAAGCTTATGGGCATTCGTGGTTTCACCGATTCTTTGAATGATCCAGCCTTTGCTTCAGATGCCCTCCGCATTGAAGTCACAGGCCCCACCGGACTGCAACTCAGTGTCGTCGACCTTCCCGGCCTCATCTCTGTCGCCAACGAGGAACAGTCCGAAGTAGATGTTGAAGCTGTTCATGCTATGGTTCGGAGCTACTTGTCTAGTACTAGAACCATTATCCTCGCTGTTGTTCAAGCTAGCAACGACATTGCAAACCAAGGCATCATCAAGATCGCCCGTGAGTACGACCCAGACGGCCAACGTACTGTCGGAATTATCACCAAGCCCGATCTCATCAACGCCGGCAACGAAGACAAGCTTGCTAAAATTGCAAAGAATCAAGACTCAATCAAGCTGAAGCTTGGGTTTTTCCTACTCAAGAACCCAAGCCCTGCTGAGATGAAGGCCTTGGGTGCAATGCTAAACCGCTCGGAGCTGGAAACGAGATTTTTCATTTCGCCTTCTTGGAAATCCCAAGACCTTGATATGACCCGTGTCGGTATAGTAAACCTCAAGGTTTTCTTGCAAGAGCTCTTAGACAATCACCTTGAGAAGGAATTGCCCAAGGTCAAGGTTGAAATTCGGCGGGTCCTATCGTCGAAAGAGGAGGAGCTCGAGGCGATGGGACCTGAGCGCCGTTCCCTCGGTGACATTCGCTCGTTCATGACCGGTTTGAGCATGCGTTACTACACGCTCGCCCAGGCCGCTCTTGAAGGAAATTACCACAGCTCGGATGGGCGCTTTTTCGATAAGAAAAACGGCACCCGTCTCCGTTCCCTTATTCATCAACAAAACGGCCAGTTCGCCACGGTAATGCGTAAAAAGGGTTGTAAACGGTTGATGGTGAGCGATACGAATTCAAAGACCTGCAAATCTATAGAAAACGTGGATTCGCAGCTCACAGTTACAAAAGACGAGATGATTGAGTGGATTAAGCAAGTAGGTTCTTCTTCGTTTCAAGTTGTTGAGTAGTGACTAGCAACTATAGACTTATTTACAGACAAGGGGCCGGGAGCTCCCTGGTAACTACAGTCATGTTCTGCTTGCTGAGCTTTTTCACGAGCAGTCAGGCCCGTGGCGCCGGATTGCAGAGGACCACATCTCTACAGTCGTAGACGGCGTCTGCAAATGGGTTGACCAGGCGGCTTCTAGGCTCTTCTCAGAAGATCGCTTGAGACGAGACCTTTCCACGCTTTTCCAAGAGCGATTGGATAAATGCAGAACTCAAGCGTTTGAAGAGCTGCGCAAGATACTGCTTGATGAGGAGAGACATCCCATCACCTACAACCATTACTTTACCGACAATATCCAGAAAGCTCGCAGCGACTACCAAAAGTCAGCCCTCAAGGATGCTATACATCCCTTGGTTCCTTCTTGGAACGCAAGATTGGACCTTAGATCTTACCCGGAGGACCGAGACCTGCTTGTGGATGCATTGCAGCCCAAAATATGTGCCAATATGGATCAGCAAGCTTGTGAAGAAGCTTTGGCTGGTTTGAATGCCTATTATAAGGTCGGCAGTCTACTCGATACTCCCCGGTGATAATTCTCACATGTCAATAGGTTGCGATCAAGACTTTTATAGACAACGTGTGCAAGCAGGTTGTGGAGCGTCACGTCTTGGTGCCGTTGCCAGAAATTTTCTGCCCCACCACAGTCTCTCAGTTTTCAGACGATGACTTACTTCGCATTGGTTCTGAGCCGGAGACAGAGGTTAAACGGCGCCAAAAGCTAGTTGAGGCAGCCCAGGGACTTCGGAATAGCCTTGTTGACTTGCAGGGCTTATCAAGCTAGGTTTTATCTGGTATTGTTTGACTGAGGCCCTCTCTAAGGTCCCGGGTTTCGCCGTTAGCTTGTTGATCCTCTAGAAATTTTGAATCGGCGTCGCGTGAGGTGGAAAACGTTGGCGTCGAGTTGGCTTATGTTTTGGGTCTTAGATCACTTGTTCATAGACGTGATCGCGGTTATAGGTTCTTCCTTTTAGGCTCTACCAGCGCCTTTCAATTCAGAATGTGCTAGAGAAATAGATTATCTCTTAGTCTTACGTTAACTAAACTCTGATGAGATAAGGAGAGACTTCTAGAATTGTGTGAGAAGCTGTTGGTTCAGATGCCATGGCTGACGATCAGCGACCCCAATAACCCCCCCATTTGCAGCACCGGCCTTGGTGTACATCTTGGCACGAGGCCAATTCTGCTTGATGGCTTTGCCTGCATCATTCATACGTTCAAGATCGACGGGCTGCATCGTCGTACGAGAAACGAAGGGTGACTTGGGTTCCAGAAGTACGGTCAAAGTCGCCGAGCGTACATGACAAGTGCCGGGTCCTTCTGGTTTCCTGCTGCCTTCTCAAGCCGGGATGAACATCCGTGGACTCGGCAATGAACGGGTGCACCGCATATCAATACGAGCCGTCGCCTCCCTGGCCCTGATTCACTCCTCCGTTCAAGAAAAAGTCCTCCTGTCACAGAAAGAGGGGTTTCTGTTGAGGCCGTTGATTGTCCAGCGGTGGGCCCATTCCACTTACACTCCAAAGGTGTCACGGCTTCCAGGTTTTTGGCTTTCGTTCGAAACCCACCTTCAATTTCGCTTTTGTTCTGGAGATCACCGAAACGGAAGACTGCTACCCTGGTCCAACGATAGGAAATCAGAGTAAGTGGGCGAAAAGTGGGTTAGTTGACTTATCACCGGTCCCCCAGGTTTGGACTCTCCGCAAATGAGCTGCATACGCCATTATCAGGGCCCTGTCGCATCAAACACCGTCTGCAGAGTGATCAATAGCAGATCAACAAGACTTTTACCGAGCAGGACAAGAAACAAGAATCAGGCATTGGAAATCCTAAGAAAACGTCAAGTATGCCAGAAGTTCCAGAAAACAGGGCGACCGAGATGAACAATTCGAGTGTGGATCGTCAGACTCAGACGTCCTCGAGCCTCCCCGGAACTATATCCAAGCCATTACAGTTTACAAACCATGGCATTCTGGGTCCTCGCAGCTCTCGGCGCTCGGCTACCCACAAAAGCCCCCCCATGCACCCTGTTGCACTGTACTCAATAGGTACGTGATACAGGTTGGACTGGGCAGAAAAGCGCGCCCTGCCGCATGAACAGGAAGCACTCGACAGCATGTCGGCCGATCCGCTGACCACCGGCGCGAGACTTGACACGCTTTCCCGCGGCTGCAAGCGGAACTTCTGGCGTCCTGGGCGGAGTGAGTAGTGAGCGGAAAGTCAAAAGAAGTGAAAAGCTCCCTGGCCGCCACGGCCAAGACTTTTGTCTACTGATTTTTCCCTCGCCCCTCCCACTCCCACCCCATGTCCAAATTTCGGGGCCCATCCCCGACCCTCGTCTTCGTAGCTCCCGCCGAGCCTCTCGGCAATGCTCGGCGCGGCGCGGCATCTGCCGTGTCAGACCAATGGGCGGGCGGCGACATCACGCCAACCTCGCCCGAGAGTCATGTCTGACGCTGCCAAACGAGCATCTTGTTTTCTGGCCTCTTGGTAACGAGCCTTGGACGGTCTTGGGACCTCCAATCCTTCCACTCACGGGTCTTCTGGCTGGCTGGCGACCCGACTGAAAACTGGAGTCTGGACAGGTATTTGTCTTGTCATTCTCTTCTGTCATTGGGAGGTCCCCAAGAGCGAAGCTTCTTTGACAGGGGACTCGTCCGGAGTCTCCCAGTCAGCCCAAGGTAGTCGTCGTAGCCAAAGTCGAGTTGGCGATATGAGAAGTGGCCTGTCGTGACTGTAACATTAACGTTGCAGAGCCTGAGTGTATGCTCTTCGCGCGTATCCCACAACGCCCTGCATATCCCGACGATGGCGACCGGCGGACGGCGGACGGCGGACGGCGGCGGCATACCACCGGGAGACGACCTTCCTGGCCCGTTTGGTGGCATTCCGCCATCAAAGCCCCGTCATCACCGCCAAGTTGTTTTTCGAGCCAAGGCCAATACCCAGGCGAACACCCCGACGCATCGAACTGACTCGACCAGTCAGTTCCCATCTCCCTATCTCTTGCCCTTTGCCGTCAGGTATCTGGTGTCTGGGTGAGTGTGTCCCTTCCCGCTTCCTTCCGAGAGTGCCTGGATCCTGGGAAGACTCCTGTCAACGTCCATACTTCCTCCCAACTCATCTTTATCAATGCCACCTTGAGAATCACACCCCCGTCCACCCCCCGGACCAGTGCTGACCCCGGCCGCGCACGCCCGCTGCCCACATCTTCGCCATCTGACTCCATCTCTCGTCCCTCGTCCCTCGAACCCCACGCTGATTTGCAGCCATTCCAGTGTCTCGTTCGCATGCGTGCGTGCGTGCGTGTACGAATACCCAAGGCAGACTCGGGCAGACGAGGAATTGCCAATCCAGAACGGCGGGTCGGCCAAGTCACCCCTAGTGGCCCGGCCCTAATCGAGAGCGACTGGTAGATAACGCAGGGATGGAATGGATTCTCTTACACCTTCCTTTCGCGTGAAAGATGCCAACCGCTGTGCCCTCTCAGCTCTGATCCCATCCTTGGCAGAATAAATATGCGTGCCGTGCCCTATCTCGGTGAGATCCCTCCTGGCGGTACCTCGCAGCCAAACCAGCAGGCTGCCCACGCGAGCTATCTTCGGTTCGACCCCCTTCTTTCTTGAAAGCGTGGCCCAATCTGGTGTTTACACCGCAGACAGCCGGTCCCGGCTCGCCACAGGCTGGTAGATGGACAAGACTTCTTCCCGGTGCAACCCATGGGACCAATCTGACCCAAGAGCCCGGCTGTCTTCACGTATATATCCCTCTCTTGAAGTCGTCGATCCGGGTCGATGTTCCCCTTCCCTCCCTCCCTCTCCCTTCTCAGCGTGACAGCGATCTTGTTGCGGGCTCGTAGATCCATTTCGTTCTCATCTCTCCATCTCCAAACCCCTTTTTCCAGATTCACCAACGTCGTATTTCCTGCGGCTTGAGAGAACAGCTGACGATGGAGAAGTCGGAATACGGTACCGCCGATAAGGCTGTGCAGGAGAACTCCTCCATGGAACAGGCCCAGCAGCCTTCCGTCACCTCGGGAGAATCTGTTCATGAGAAGAAGCCGTGGTGGCACCCGGTCATCGAGCCAGGCTCTGCCGTGCAGATCATCATCGCCGCCGCCATCGCGGTTGCCATTGGTCTGGGTGTCAAGAGCGTTCACCCGGATATCCCTGATGCGGCGACGACCATCCTCATCATCCCCGGTAACCTCTGGCTGCGATCCCTCAAGGCTGTCGGTATGTTGTTTTCCCTTCGCCCACATGCTTACAGCGATCCTCCCCCGGGCGTCCCTCCTAGAGTTCCACAAACTGACGCGACGTCTAGTCCTGCCCCTCATCGTGACGGCCATGATTCTTGCTGTTCAGAAGCTCAAGGAAATCTCCAACGGCGGCGCCAAGCTCGCCAAATGGACCATCGGATACTACGTCATTACCACCATCTTGGCCATTGTTCACTCCATCATCATGACATCCCAGGTCTGGGCCCGCCTCATGACCGTCGCCTCTGCCGAGTCTATCGCGACGGACAGCATGTCCGCCAAGGACCAAGAGTCGTACGAGTCGCGCAAGGACCAAGACATTCCGGCCACCGTCACCGAGCTCTTCAACTCTTTGATCCCGGCCAACGTCGTCGATGCTCTTGCCTCGGACCATCTCCTCGCCGTTCTCGTCAGTGCCGTCGTCGTGGGCTACCTCATCGACGACCGCGGCGGTCGCTCCGCTATTATCAAGGCGGTGCGTGAGGTCGAGACCCTCATCATGGTCATCATTACCTTCCTCATCAAGCTTGCTCCCATCGGTGTCTTCTTCCTCATCCTGCCCAATATGTTCAAGCTTGACATCAACGACATTGGTGTGAACCTGGGTATTCTGATGGGCGGCGCCATCAGCTCGATGTTCTTGCATCTCTTCGTCATCCTTCCTATCATCTTCTTCGCCTTCACGCGTCAGAACCCTTATACTTTGTGGTTCAGCTGCTCGCCTGCTTGGTTGACGGCTTGGGGTACCGCTTCGTCGGCTGCTACTCTTTCCGTCACCATGCGCTGCTGCCGTGAGAAGCTCAAGATTCCTGAGACCGTCAACAAGTTCGCCGTACCACTGGGCTGTCTCGTGAACATGGACGGAACCGCCATTTACTTCCCCATCGTCGTTGTGTTCCTCGCCCAAACGCAGGGCCACGTCCTCAACGCTGCCGACTACATCATCATCCTGTTGCTGTCGACCCTGGCTTCTATCGGAACCACGCCTATTCCTAGTTCCTCTCTGGTCTTAACTGTCATGATCTCGTCGAGTGTCGGCATTCCGCCCAGTGGTATGTATGGCGTTGTCGTCGCTATTGATTGGTTTATTGACCGATTCCGTACCGCCACCAATGTTAGCGGTGACTTGTTCGCCGCCGTCATCGTTACCAAAATGACTGGCATTACCGACCCTGATGATGGCTCGGAGGAAGTCTTTCGGGAGTACAGCCAGAACCAAAACGACGAGCGTGTCTGAGGGCCTTTGGATAGAATATCTCGTGCAATATGAAACTTGAAGGAATTGATGTAAAATAGGAGCGAATACCACTTTGATTCGATATTAATGAATAACAAGCTTCTTTGATATCTCCAACCTCTCCCAGTGACATCCGTACCTTAGCAAAGGCGATGCCCATCTTATAATGGCTGTCTCTCTTCCCAATGACACATTGTGACTCCGGTGTCGCACGGCAAAAGGTCGAGAATGCCGAATCAGGGCCAATAGGTCCAGACGGTCCCGTCCTCTGCGCGTTCGAGACCCAGAGAACCGACACCTCTTGCAGCTTACTCGACATCGAACCAATGGTTGTCTCTTCGAATCAGGGGACAAGAATCCCACACCATGGCAAAAGGTCCATTCGAAGTACCTGCGGTTTGCTGCTGAGGCTTTTAAGGCAGACGGCTATGATGCCGACATCGATGTGTTCCTTAGAAGTCTGGCGAAACCCCGGTTTCCCGTTGAAGTCATTTCAATCGCGTGTGACCATGCTCAGGGTAATTAGATCGTCTGTCTAAAATGTATCATAATATGGGCCTCAGTAATGGCTACGGTCCGCGTGGCTAAGCCATACACACATAGATAGACATGCGTTTCACGACTAGGCATCAGTAAAGACCATCACACAAGTTCCACAACAGAAAGTACAATCATGACTCGTTGCATTCTCCAGGTCATCTTGCCAGCTAAGTAATGCCCGCCACCTTCCTCCGCCTTTTGTTATCATGCCAATCCGGACGCCTGTTCTCCGCCTCCGTCGCCTCTAACCTCAGCCATCCACAACTCTCGTGACGTCCCATGTAGTGTTGGTGCAGATAGTCCCGGCTCCCGCTCATCATCGCATCCCACTTCCTTTTCGACGAGAACCGGGGAAGATGCCGGACCGAGCCGATCCGGGCATCGAAGTTCCGGACGGTCGGCGGAGGGTCCAACGGCTGGCCGGGTTGGGGCTTCGCAGCAGTCCACCCGATCCGAGACGCTTTGTTCCACCGCACCAGCGCCTTCCTGTCCGAGTCCGCGTCGCCAACATACGATGTCAGCAAGTTGTACGCTGGCCGGAGGGCGGGAGCCACGTTTGGCGGCTCGTACTTGAAGTACGGCCCCATCAGTTGGCTATGGTTCGTCAAGTGTATGATCACGCCAGTCGTGATGTCACTTGGCTTCATTTCCAACTTTCGATGTACGGAAATGGCACTGCGCAGATTGTCGTGCTCCCAGTCCCCCGTCCATTGGCCGTTCTGGTTGTCCCATTGGAACCCGGGCCACCACGGCATCGGCATGTGGCGGTCCCAGACGTCGAACGACACCGTGCTGATGTAGCGCCCGTGTATCGACCTGTCGCCGGCCTCGTACCGGGGCAGCTCGGGGGTCACACGCACGACCGGCTGGAAGTACCGCAGATCAGGGTCTGTCACGAGAAGGATTTGCTTTCTGTCCTGGAACCTCCATAGCCGGTATTCTTCCTGGGACGACTGCTTCCCATACACCCTCATTCCGTACGGGTGTCTCTGCAGCCACTGCTTTATACCCTGGTCCTCATTGTTGTATGTACTTGGGTTCGAGGGACGGGTGAATGTGATGACTTCGGTGTCAAAGTAGTCCGCCACGAGATGGAGCATCTCGTGAAATCCAGCCTCTCTCGGCATCCCCGCCATCATGTCGTTTCTGTTCAGACAACGGAGGAGGTCAAGCGCGCCCCAATCATCTATGTCGTCCGTGTCCACACTGGCCGCGGATTCTGCGAGTAAGTGATGATACATTCGGTATCGGTCTGATACTGGGTTTGTTAGATTCTCGTAGAACCATTCCGCAACTTTGCCCTTGATCCATTTCGCATCGACTGGATCGTCTTCGACGAGGATCCTGAGCAGAACTGATCAGCCTGAACTACGCAGATGGGGTGGAATATTACTTACGCAAGTGAGTACCACAAGCTATTTTCGTCCCTTGGGACCGGACCAGCGTAAAAGGTGTGGTCTAGAGTCCGTTTCTGACCAGCCAGCTTATCCTGGGGAAATCGAAATACGGGTTTAGCACAAAAGCCGTAGCAAGAGAAAATGTCCTTTAAATCGTGCAGCTCCCGTTTTTCCGCGTCGAGAATCATATGCCGCGTTGCCAGCCATGCTCTCCTTTTCTTTTCCTCGTCTCGCGCCATCTGTTCCCTTTTCGCCACTTTGAGCGAGCCATAATCCCGCTGGAAATCGTTGTACGATAGCGGAACCACAACCATATGGTCCCAACTGGACGCTTCTAAATCAATTGGGGCATCATAGCACCTGCCAGCGTTGCTCCAGGAGGCAATCTGAATCCTCTTATCCGGCGTCCAGTCCTCGTGTTCGGGCCGCCGTATGCCCGCGAGAGTATGGATCGCCGACAGAAACCGTCTGTTCGCCTCGAGAAAGCGTCTTTGCCGAACGGAACCCCGGTTGGAGGATTCAGCCGAGTCGTATATCGACTGAGCCAACGTATTGCACCACGTTGTGAAGTCGGCTGGATCTGGTCTATGAGCTGCCGGTGTTCTCTGGGTCGAGTGCAGGCCAAGGATCCTATATGCCAGCTGAGGGTCTCCGTAGTCCGGGCAGCACCCAAGGATTTCAGTGATCGATGGTACGGTTTGAGGTTGGATCCATTGGCCGGGAGGGTTTTGATATGCGTTGATCGAGTTGTTAGCCATACTACTTTTATTTCAGTGAACTGTGACAATAGTTGAAAACGAAAAGGCTCTGGAATATCATGGACAGTTCCAACTCGAGTTGACGTGATGGGGTTTGCAGACACATAAGTAGCAACTGGAAACGTCCCTATTTGTCTTTCTACCCCCAGTTGAGCCACTAGCTGTCACTTTGGGGCGGGGGGGGGGGGGGGGGGGCCCTGATGCCGTCCTTTCTCGTAGGAATTTCTTTGATAAGACAGACCATCAACACAAGTAGAAGGAATTCTCGGGGCCGAACAGTATTATATGACAACAAGGGGAGCGCGAAGTCTTTGTGAAGCATTACAATACCTTCCAAGTCGTTATCTTGTCACGCCAGTGCTACAAAGACTGGAGTGAGTTTTGTCCTAGAGTTTGTCTAAACAGACAACGAAGCAATCGTTGAAGAACAAGACGTGAGGACGAGCCATGCCGAGGACAGATCAAGCGCCCATCACCAAGGATTCAATCAAGGAGTCTGCTCCAACATTCGAACAACAAAAACACCAAGTAACGTCCGATCTACACAAAAGTCACAATCTGGGGACTCTTTCTTATGCTATCACCTTGAGTTCAGTTGACCAGCGGATAGCCACGTCAAGTCCACCTACCCGTGTTATCAGATTTCAGGTCACCATGGAGCAGGAAACATTCAATAAAGCACTACCATACCAAGTAAAGTTCAAAGGTACATACATAAAGGCCATCTATCCCAAAACACGCCATGCAATCTCGCCTAGTTCCGTCTGTCTTGCGTTGTTCTAATGAAGATCCTAGAGGAATATAACAAAATAACATTGCGCTGCGCTTGCTTTCCCATTCTCTAACAGAGACCCATCACTCTCAATACTCCGTAAACCTGTGTTCTAAATAAAGCTGTAGTAGCACTACCGCCTTCGTCCTCGATCATAAGTAGATGGCCCAAGGCAGGTCCCGAGAACAGCCACAGCCGTAAATATGGACCGGACGACCTCTACGGCTTTGCCCCAAAATAGCTCAAAGTGAATACCGATACAAAGGACATCGTACAACACTACACAAGCTCGGGCCTCTGAGTGGCCTTTAGCTTGCGGCTGGTGATGATTCCAACATGCTCAAAGCAAAGAAAACAGAAGAAACTCCCAAGACACCCTTATTAGACAGGCTTCGTGTTGTACGTATAACGGTCGTACAATGCCGGCCCGACCCCCTACCCACCTTCTCAAGGTCTCACCTCCTCTCCTGCCCCTCCCACTTTCTCTTGACGGCGGCGGCACCGCTGCTCTCGAAGCTCAAGTCAACGCTCCACAGAGAGTCCCATACGACGCTCTTCTTCGTTGGACTCTCGACGCTGGCCCCGCTCCACTGGCGCTGCAGTCTTGAGGGCGATCGAGCTTTCTGATCGGAATCAGTGAGCGTAGCCCAGAAGAGAGAACACGGGGATAAGGGAGTCTAGGGGCCGACGAGGGAATCAATCGTGTTTCGTACCTCGGGCGAGCTGGGCCTCTCATCACCCGCCTGCGCGGGATGTCCCTCTTCCGCGAGCGGGCTCGACGCCTGCCCAGCCTGTCCCAAATGCTCGTGCCCATTAGCCGATGACCCAAGCAGCCCGTCCTCGGGCGGATTGGGTTCTGTCGGGGTATCCGGCGCAGCTGCGCGAAGTGAGTTAGTTTCGCTGCCCAAAGCGTTGCCCTTGAGCAGCGCCGCACTTCCACCGACGGCGAAAGGGAGAGCCTTCTTCGAGTTGGAACTGCTCCGACGACTCTCGAGACTCTTGCTCAGCGCTTTGCTAACGCCCTCGATGCTGTGTGGGTTTGCCCGCTGCTTGTCTTTGCCGCTTGCCTGTGCATGGGTATGCATATCCGCCATGGCCTCGACATTGTTTGTCGCGATTGTAGACTTGCCCAGCCCAGGCGTGGCTGGGGCGCCCGGTTTATCCTCGTGTGCGTCGATAAGATACCATCGCAAGCCGTCTGAGAGCTGAAAAGGGTTGTCGTCCTCCTCGCCGTTGACAGAGTCGTTATCTGGTAATTGCCTGTGCAGGCTCTTGGAAAGATCCACCACACGCTCCTGTATCCGAGTGATGCGAGCGACAAGCCATTCACGGGAGCGGAGACGATGCGCGTCAGTCTCTCGCAGAAAGTAATGAGGAAAGCCCACGTTGAACGCAGCCCAAGCACCAGCTGTTTGGTTTCTTGTAGGGAGGAATAAAGCGAGATCCCCTTCCTTGAAATGCTTGAAGGCAATCTTCTCATGCGAGTCTCGTTGCAGGATATGTGCCTTCTCCCTGTAGCCGCGCGCATCTCGCTGGAGTTTCCGAGCGAGATGCTCGACGTCCTTGACACGCCTGTAGACCGTGTCGGCAAAGAGGTCCATGTCGAAGCTGCCCAAACGTGTCATGAAGGCTTCGTACTTGTCCGTTTCCGCGTCGGGATCATCAGTGCCGTTCATCCAGTACAACAGCGCGAGGTCAGTGCTATCGGCCAACGTACGACTCGCAAGCATGCCAGAGCGACGGATCATGGACTGGCCAGGATCCGACGACTCGTTGGCATTGTGAATCTGGCTCATGGTGCCTCTCTCAGACCTTGGGACCTTCTGTATCATCATCGTTGAGTCTTGGCGGGTGACCGCGAAACCCAATCGTTCCAAAAGTCGACAGAGTCTGTCGTTCTGGGAGTAGAGACGCTGTGTTAGATCCTTGGCTTTCTCAGATCTAGACTCGAAGTGACCAAGAACAGCCGTGAGCCTGGCTTGGGACTTGTCCATCTTCTCCTTGTAAAGCCGAAGCTCCTCTTCCAAACTACCGACCTGGGATTGCCGGGATGCGAGTTCCTCGGTGATGGAGCTGATCCGCTCTTCTTCCTCGTCAAGCTTCTTTCGGAGGCTTTCCGAGCCCGTTTCGCCATCAGCAATCTTGGCGCGGAGTTGGTCTAGCTGCTCTCGGCTCTCGGCAGCCTCTTGCTCGAGGGCAGCCACCTTGGCCTTCTCCTCGTTCAAGCTTTCTCTCAGATGCCTAGAGCTGTCCTCCTCGGAGGCCAGTTTTTGATTTGTTTCGGACATTTTGGCCTTCAAGGCCTGGATCTGCTCCTCTGCTTGCTCGAGATTGGTCTTGATTATCGATCTGTCGCTCTCCAGGGTCTTCATCTTGGCTGCGACATCTGTAGCCCGGCAGACAAGCGCATCGATGAGATCACTAAGGTCCTCGGTTGTGTCATCGTCCGGAGACAGCTGGTCGTGAACATCGCGAAGTGCCTTCAGCTGTGCATCGGCGGTCTCCTGGGTTGTACTCAAGGTCTTGGCTAGCTTCTTCGCCTCGTCGTTCGCCGTCTGAAGTTGTTTCTCGAGCGACTCGTTCTGTTCTCTCTGGAGTCGTACCTCGTTGCGCAGGAATTCAACTTGGCCTTGAGTTTTGAGCGCTTCGTCCTTCTGCTCCTTCCGCAACCTTTCGATCTCCGCCTCCAGATCATGCATCCGCTCAACGTAAGTGGCCTTCTCGTTCTCTCTGGATTCGCCGAAATTTTCAATTTCATCTTCGGTGTCTTCGATGCGGGCCTTGAGTCCCTTGATCTCATTCTCGAGCGACTTGCGCTCTTCGACGAATTCCCGTTGCAAGGCTTCCATGTTCTCGAGGAGTTCCTTTTTGGTAGAGTTCGCCTCCTCCATCCGGCCCTTGACGTCGTCGTGGGCGGTGGCTCGGACGCTGAGATCTCTTTCGTAAGTTGCGCACTTCTCTTTCTCTGCATTGAGTTCACGTTCAAGCTCTTGGATTCTTTGCGAGTGAGCCTCCGAATTACCGGGTGTCGGACGGTCATTGAGTTCATTTTCAAGCTGCTGTATTCTCTGGGTCAGGGCTTCTGAGTTGTTAGATGATCGACGATTGTTTAGTTCGGTTTCCAGCTGTTGGATTCTCTGCAGTAGTGACTCCGAGTTGCCTGTCGAACGACGATTATCCTCCAAGGGCGCGTTCGACTTGATCGAGTTCGATGAATCGTTCCTTTCGTGACCAAATAGACTTCCGATGCCGGGTCGGGACGCCGCACTTTGCCTATGTAGCAAGTCTTCCAGCCTTCGCACCCGACTCTCCGCCGTCTTTAGCTTGTTCTCAAGTTTCGACTTGTCGTCTTGAAGGCTGCGGAGCAGATCGTCGTCACCGCGAATCATCAAGCCGCTTCGTCCGAGGGCGGCCTCATGAACACTCCCATTCTTGAAGGCCTTTAACCTCTTCGACTGCTGCTTCGTGGGGCTGCTCAGCTCGTTCACCAACTTTGCCACATCGTCAATGATGTTGACCTCGGCCTGTTGTCGTTGGAGGTGCTCCAAGAACTCCTCTAAATCACGCTTGATCATGCTTGGCCACATCTCTTCCTCGCCAAGTAAGTTGACCTCGAGACCCAATATATTGGCCTCGGCCTTGTCCGGGCCGTACATGCTGCCAACCATCTTGTGCCATTTTCTCCGCCTCTTCGACTCCTCATCTTGAAACAACGCCATCTCGTTGGCCAGCGTTGACGAGTCCGTCTTGATCTTGTCGGACCACTCACGGCGACGCACTGCTTCGGAGACGAAGGAGGCGTACATGTATGGGAGTTGGTGAATTAGGCGCAGATAGTCAAATGTCGTCATGTCGTCTTCAGCCTGGTTCAGGAGGTTAATCTGGTTCTTAACGCTGCTATGTAACGTGGTAATCTCAGTGATGTTGCGCATAAAATCAATGCAATCGGAGGCAACGGCGTTTCGCGCCTGTGTGACGTAGTGCAGCATGTCGTCCATCTCCGCGGCGCGCTTCTTCAAGCTGGGTATCAGTCGCGAAGTGTGGTTCTCCGCCGTCCGCGATGCCTGGAGGACGTTGTGCTGCGTATCGGAATACTCCAGCACGATGTGGTAGTCTGTTTCGATCTTTTTGGCTACGGCTTCGAGGTCCTGGAGTAGCTGCGCCGCTTCGCCGCTATGTGATAACGCAGACCGACCGACAAGGTTGTCAAAGTCTCCAATCAGCTGCTCCAGCGCCTCGTACATCTTGTCCGCAGCCTTGTCCAGATCCGCGGCCTTGGTACTGAACTTTTTCAAGGACGTCGGCGCCAAGCGTCCCGACTTCTTCGCCGTATCATGTTCGATCAGATCTTCAAGCGTTGCCTGCTTCTTCTTGAGGTCCCGAGAGGTCATGAAGCGCACCATGGCGGCAGAGATGGGCACGCTGCGCGCAATCGTGAGGTAGTGCTCCCAGTTTTCAGCAAGCTGCTCGTACTCCTCCAGCGCGGGCTGCACCCACTTCTTTAGCTCGGTGTACTTGGGCTCAATCTGCTTCACACTAATCTCCAGATTGGCCACTGCCGCGTCGAGGCACTTGATAATGACGTCCATCTCGCCATAACGCTCCTGGATCTCGGTCGCCATGTGGGCGGAGTCCTCAACGATGCCGAGGGCCCATACCTGGCGCTCCTTGTACAGAGCTTGCCATTCCGACAGTACGCGGATATTGCCGATATAGTTGGGGGCGTTCGGAACGGGGTATCGCTTGGGAAGGGGGAGTTCGGACTTGGGAGAAGAAGCGGCACCGGAAGAGTTGGGTTGCGATAACCGGATATCGTAGATGTAGATTTCCGTCTGCACAACGGTCAGCAAAATCTTCGGTCTCGTAGAGGAAGAGGCGGGCCATACTTCCTGGTGAAGAGTCTGCAGCTTGACACTTCGTCCTTGGGCAGTCAAAGCAACAGTTTGATGTGCCGGAATCGACGTCTGCCTTGCGATCCAGGCCTTGAAATCATCGAGCCTACAATGGCCAGTCAGCTTCCTCTACTCGCCCCGTCTCGGAACCGCAGGCAACGATCACATACGCTGAGAACTGCGTTGTGTCCACTTGCAGGCGCTGGCCCGTATGGGCTATCAACACCTGCGTCGCCATCACCGGAACATCTCCAAGCGGAAGCTGCGATAGCTAGCCCGCCGTTTGGCCTTTGCGGTAAGATTACTGGGGTATCTCGAGGCTATGCGATAATGTCGGCCGCGTCGTGCCAGGTCGATGCGGAATCTGGGCGTGGAGTATCGGCCTACTCCGTTTGTTCTTGGTTGTTGTCGACTTCACCAGGCGCCGGACGAAAAAGCGCAGATAGGGACGGCTGTTGTTGCAAGGCGCGAGCGAGGGTTCGTTCGCCGGTTTCTAAATATGACCGCTGAGGCGCCCTTCGGAGCTCGTGCAGACTGCAAACCCGCTAAAAACCTCGGGGAGGAATAGCGTGATGTCGCCTCGTGATCCTTGCTGTCATATGATTGGGTCGTCTGTTGGTCACCAGCCACTGATAAGATAAAGAGGCTGACAAAGCCTTTCCAGCCACAGAGTCGAGCGCTTGCCGGCTCCACGTCCGGAACCGAAACCAGCGCACTCCGGATTCCAATCATTGAGTCGCGTATCGCGTTCCGGAAGGCGGGGCGTTGAGAATCGGGCACCGTCTCGGTCAAGTCAGTCCTCGCCATCTGATACCAAATACTGATCTCGACCATGGATGAGCCACAAGACCAGACGACGGCTGAGAAAGCTGTTGACGCACCTGCTCTGCTATTATCGAATGATGAACATCGCGTTCTGGCGCTCTATGATGAACTCCGCGACCTCGAAGTCAAGGTTGCACTCATTAAAGCACAGCAAAGATACACCCCAGGTACCTCATCCATGTACGAAATCTTCCGTCAGTATTTTCTTACGATTCAATAGAACCGCAAATACGAAGCACCGAAGAGAATGTGCGACAGGCACAACAAGATGCGGCAAAGGCGCGTGCCGGATGGCTCCTGAGGAACGACATCACAGATAGCGTCATCACCGCCAACCCAATTCTCAAAGCGGTCCATAGCAGCACACAATCCACACCCATAGAAACGTCGGTTACATCCTCACATCTCACTGCTGTATCTGCAGGTACACTTAGGACAAGAGCTGATACCACCCAGTGACCTTCTCCCTCACGTTCGTGCCCGCGACGCCACATCAGTCACACTCTCGGAAACCTCGACTAACATCCGTGCCGCCGTCAACGAGCTCACGGACGCCGAGGCCGAGGGCTTGCGGGTAGGCCGGCGGAACGTCGAGCTGACGGCCGAGATCCTCCGGTTAAACGAGGAGGCGGAGGCGAGACGAACGGGCGAAACGGGCAACGTCGCCGTACAGGATGATATTGATAGGCTGCAGGCTGAGGTAAAGGCTAGTAGGCAGCGTTGGAAGGTCATGAAAGGTACAGCCAGCGCCATAATCGTTGGCAGTGGCATCGATTGGACAAGGGATGAAGAACTAACGGATATCGTACTGGACCCCGAGGATGAGTACTGACGACCCTCTTATGAGTCGAAAAGGTGTTGGAAGAGCTCCGAGATTGATCAGATACATTAGGGGCATGGCCATGGTTATGCTTCTACGTCACGGGAGCGGTGAGTACGGGTTGAGAAAGAGCATGGTTTTGCCGTCGATTATGTGTATGACGAACAACTTCACCCTGCATCACGTCGAGAATCTAGGTCGTCCCTAACGGCAAATGACGGTGGAAACAACGCGGTTCGCAAGAGGGAGTGGGCCATGGTTGAGCAAACAGTACCCATCGACAGGAGAAACATTCACATCAACCAACGATGCACAGTACGTATGCAGGTACGGCCCCCTCACAGAGGAGCGGGTTCGCCGGGCCAGACGGAATCCCCAGATCACGGTGCCTGCCCTGCCCTGCGCTCGATCGATTAACGATATCCTTTGGCACTGCACTCAGGCACCGCACCGCACCGACATTTGAAGGGTCGCGTTTGGTCATCAAGCTCGCGGTGCCTTCGGCCCTTGCCGGTCGGTCTCCACAGGATCCTCACCACTCAGAAGCTCTCATGAAGCTTAACAGGGCTTAGTGCGTCTGGGGCGCTATGACCACCGCGATGATGCCCAACAGCAATCACGTGGGGGGAACTTGGCTCCGAGATCTGCTTTTGTGGCCAATGCTTGAGCTCTGTAGAGTCTACCGGCATTAGGCGCTCTCTGTAAAAACTTTGAAATGGTGAAAGGGTAATATTTGTTTGATGAAACGCGTTTCAATACCCAGTTGAGAAGGGTGATGAGAAGAAGGTTGGTGCATTTGGAGCGAGGCATCCAATGTTTATCAATAGTTTATGAGAACCCATGCTGTGAGCCGTCTTGGGTGTCAACGTGGACAGGTGATGCGCGTATGTCCAAGCCATACGCGCCACGTCGCGAGGAACACGCTCATGAGGATTAGATAATCAACATAGGTCTGAGTGCGGGAAGAAGAGGAGAGAAGGAGGGAAAATGGGATCGAAATTTGGGGGGAGTGCAAAGCTCCCCGACAGTCGAGCTCTGTGCCTGTTGCTCCGGATCAGCCAGGAGACCCAGGAGGGAGTGGAGCTGGCTGGCGCTGAGCTACACTTTCCATGTACATTCGCGTGCAGGTCGTCTGGTGTGAGCGACTTGAATGTTTGGCTTGGGAGGGGGGTGTGTGTGTGTGTGAGTGAGAGTGCTCAGTCTGAGGTCAGGGAGGGCCAGAATTGCCGGGGGACCATCAGGTACAGCACAGTATCAGCAAGGCAAAGGCGACTCGACCAGCCAAATTGCCAGGCTCCGTATCCGCTCCAAGTCGTGGGTACTTTGCGCACTTTCTTCGCCCGTCCGTTACCGCTGCCTTCCCAGCGCCAGCCCGGCCAAACAGGGAACAAGCGAGCAAAAGCAAAATGGCTGGACCCGGCGGCATGTCTGGAATGGCGAGGAAACGCCCTCCTACTGGCACAAACCGGCAGACACCGCCTGGCCCCATGGCCACAGGCAGTGCCGGCTCGTGAATTCGCAAAAGGAGACCTGCATTGGGCGTCTTGGGTGCGCATTGGGGTGCATTGGTGCGGGGGGCCGCCTCCGACTGTTTTGCAGGCATCACCTAGTCTGGTGCCTCGAGGTACAGGACACACCCGCATGTTTTGTGCGCATGACAAAGTATTTCCACTCTTCCTCCATGCCGAGAGCTTTCTGTACAGAACGAAAGATATCGATCCTGCTGCGTAGAAACGACTCGAGTACGTCTACCTTGAGCAATCGGTCGCTGGGTCAGTTGTCCGGCCCAGAAAAAGGCTGTTCGGAGCGGCTTGGAAAGGCGGGCGCATGTTGCGATCGTACTGTTGCATCTTCAGCATCCACCAGTTGATGTTCGACTGTCAGTGCTTCAGCTCGTACGCAATCACTGAGAGGCTTAGACAGTTTGTGTCATCTATTGTTAGTAAGTGGTTCGAAGACGTCCCGCACGTACCACTCTTCTCGGATAAAGGCGAGGGGGACAAGACAGAAGTCGGCTTTGAAACGGGAGGTTGGGGAGTCCAAAGTGTACCGAGAGCTGCAAGTGGGAGTGATTGGGCTCACCCAGGCTGATTCCGGATTCGGTGGACCAGGTTGACGGTACATTGGGCCAAGTAGCGATACATGACAATCTCGTATGACGGTACATGGGGCGTATGCATGAATCAAGTACCCAGGATCCGTTTCGGCCAGCGACCAGTTTGAATGCCATACCCAATCCCCATCAGTCATCGTGACTGCCGGTCGTCGTTCCATTGTCATGAGCAACAGAGGCTTATTCGCCCGGTAGCTTGCTGCCTCGCGAGTCGTCCTTGTCAAACCGCCGACGGGCCTTGGGTGCCCACCAGATGGCGAATGTCTTTGTTTCCCTGCAGATTCGGAGCCGTGTACCATACCGGGCGGCAAGAACCTGACAAACTAGACCCTCGACAGCTGGGGTCCACATGGGGTTGCACCATACTGCTACCTAGGTACTGGTGCAGTGCTGCTGCTCCTGCTGCTGCTGCTGGTGCTCCCGTAAGCTTTCATGGAGCTGCCCAAGCCCTGTCGGAACTGGTGGGTGGGCTTCGAGCCGGAACTCAGCTAATGGTGTCGCACTCTAGGCCGCCAACGATGGCTTAGCCGTGTGTATCCCGCCTGACCGCGTGGACTGGCAACCCAGGGTGAGCCAGGCATGGTGCGTTTGTCGAGAACGAACTTTGTGCCAATGGTGCATGTGGGCTTGGTGTGCTTGGAAGCTTGGAGGTAATCCCTTTGGGTGTAATGATGATGGGACAAGCCACTTTTGGAGAGGGGAATGCCGCAAAGTGTGTCGAGTGGTGTTTTAGTGTGGGCGAAACCGCAGCGATGTCCAGGAAGCGTGGACACTTGCACGGTGTACTGGGTTAGTGAATTAGTGTACCGGTAGTGCATCATCTCTACCTCCTCGACTCCGCAACCCACAAGTGCCCCCCAGTGATCTCTCATGTCCAACCCGCCGGGCCTTGTTCTGTGACCATATCCAGAGGTCACCAACACCAACGACCCCAGCAAAGTACGAATCAAAAGCGTCCTAGTGTGTGTACGGTGTACAGGCCGGTCACCGGTGTCTACCACCGAGAAAGTTTGCTCTGGGTGGTGTAAGAAGTGATGCGGTTCCAGAAATTCAGTTCGGGAGATGCAAATATCGCGCAGGTGTTGCACACTAGCACAGGACTATAGCTCTGATCAGCCATCGTACCTATTTGCCGCAGGAAGCGAGATGACCACGTTGGGCAAATGGAAGCCGAGTGGACAGTTTTTCCAGATACGAGAGGCTGAGGCGAAGCTGGTGGTCGTCCCCGTGCGTCGCGGGACTTTCTCGAGGAGAAAACGGGAGCGAAGTACAGTACCTGAGAAGGGTATATCGACTGGTACAAAGTTGGGGCCTTGCCAGTCAGGCTACGGACGGTAGGGTAACCCTTAGCGCCGGCGAGTATGATGAAGGAAATGCCTGGTTCAGACCAAGTCCAGTCGGTCGCATCCTCTCTCTGTAACCTTGAGTATCCGCACCCCTATTCATGCTGCCAATGCTTGAGGGCATTGCAGCAAAGACCGTTACCTAGAGGAGGGTGTAACTAGCGCAAGGCAACGGAGATCTTGAGGCAAAACGTGAGCAACTGCTCTCGGTGAAGTCTCAAGTGGTGTTGTTGTGGTTGGAAGAAGTGGATGAGTGAAAAGGTGCGTGGAAACGGCTCTCAGTCTGTGTAAGTGGGTGGCCAGCGAAGGTGGACGTCGAATATGGCGAGAATCCCAATGAGTGCTGGGTTGTCGAATTTCAGCACCGGCAGCGATAAACACTTGGGGATTCGGGAATGGCACGACATGGAGAGGTGGAAGAAGAAGGGTGGTCCGTGTGGGCAGAGGTGGGGTTGACAGAAGACGCAAGATGCTTCAGGAGCAAACCACACCACCTCATCTCGAGCGGGCGGGCGAAAAGGACCGGCACGGAAGATAGGTAGGTAGCAAACGGAGTGAAAGAGAGATGCGCCCCAAAGTATACAGTGCGGATCTCGGATATAAAACAGGAGTACAAAGGGCATGTACAGTACTTCGGTGCGGAGTTTCGTGCGCGCTATGTACCTGTACAGTACCACACAATAATATCAGCGGCAACCCAAATAGACGGAAGCAAGGTAGCAAGGACCATAGGAGGAGCAAGTGGGAAGAAAGGCAGACATGACAACGAACGGCATGGAGTGAAGGCGGGAGGGCGGCAAGAAGGCAGCGGTCGAGCGGACAAGGAAGGAAGGCCCCTTCTCGTTCCTCTTGTTGCTCCCTCCGAATCTGTTGTTAGTGTTGCTCTTGCTTCCTTTGCCTTGCCGACTATGCTGGTTGGCTTGTCGCCGCCGCCGCTGCTGCTGCTGCTCTTGCTGCTGCTGCTCCTGCCCTCGCATTTCGCGCGCCCCTGGCCCGGACAGGTTTGGTCTGGCTATGGTCTGGCGCAGGAGGAGGAGTCGAATGTGAGGTGTGTTGGATTGGTTGCGTACGGGCGGGCACACGCTGCAGACTAGGCAGGTATCATTCCGTCTAGCCAAGGTACTGAGGTACTTGGGTAAAAGTATTTGTCGCCGGCCGGTTGGTGGTGCAGTTGTCTGCCCCTGGGAAAAAGAACAGACGGCAAGAAGGGGGGTAAGGCGAGGCAAGGAGGAAGGCAAGGTACTTTCCCTGGTAGTGTCCATAGCAAGGTACCTTTACCTTGAGGGTGGGCGCGGACGTACGTACATAGACTAACTGGTACTTGGATGGGAGGATTAGGAAGGGGAAACGCGAAGGGGACGCTGGAGCAGAGGGAAGGGGGGCACACTCCTCGACAGTCAGGGAGGGAAGGCGCACCCACCCTTCCCCCTTCCCGCCGCGCCTTCCCCTCTCTTGCCTCTCCTTGCCTCTCCTCTTTTTTTTCTCCCGCGTGCGTGTGCCCAGTGTTGCCGGTGCCAGTGCCAGTGCCAGTGCGCAGACCTTTTTTTCTTTCCCTTCCCTTGTACGGATACCTGCCCAGACACCCGTAGCCATTCAGCAGCCAGCTGAAGTACCAGCGGGCAGCAGCCAGCCAACCCGCCCGCCCTCCAGGCGGACAGTGTCTACACCCAGACTCCCAGACAAGAAGTGACAAGGCCGGGCCAGAGGGGAGCTGATCCAAGGCAAAAGAGGAGGAAGGACCAAGGTGACCCCCCCTCCCACCTAGACGCCCCCCCCAGTTTCCTTGCCAGTCTTTGCCAGTCCCAGACTTCCCACCAAAAACAAGTGCACCAGGCGCGTTGCTCCCACACAATCACTCCCCCATAGTAAAAAGGCTGCTTGGCCCTCCCCCCATACAATCTCCCTCCCTCTTCTTCTCCCATACAAATCTCCCACCCAAATCCTCCTCTCATACAATCCGCACTCTCGCAATACCACACATTGCAGCCTACGCGCACTCAACCTGTGAGTACCGTCCGCCCGTATATTCCAACCCCATCAACACCGCAAACACCCGCCATCACTTTACTTTTCCAATTTCCAACGTCGCCGTTATTTTGGGCTCGTCGCCTCGATTAGCATCACCTAGAAACCTCTTTTTTCCCAAAGTTGGTATCGTGGTTGCAGTCGGACGAGGAGCTCTCAACATGGCGTGCACCTCCCTCTCCGTCTTATCGAGCACCCTTCATCTTCACCGAACATCGCCCAAAGAGCTTCCCAGCTAACAAGAGCTTGACGCGTCCAGAACACCTCAACCACAACACCCTCTCTACCTTTCAAAACCCTCATCCAGGTATGCTTTTCGATCCCTCTACGACGACTTTAAGCTTCAAATCGCAATTACTTCGCGTTATGAAGCACAATTGCATTTGCGCCTCAACACCCTACACATTGGGTTCCGCTCCGTAGCGGCCCATAATCATCATCGCACCTTCCCTCGCGCTACGACGCTGCAACCCTGTTCAGCGGTCGGGACGCAAACCCAACTCATACCCATGCTCGTTCTTCATCAATCATCTTGCCTCAATTTTACCAAGGAGCCAACTGACTAACCTTTGTTGCAATGTAGCTACTCAAAATGCCTAAGGCTGCTACTAAGCGAGGCGCGGCCGGCAAGGTCGACAAGAAGCGCGCGAAGAAGGGTAAGATTTTCTCTCAGAACGCAAAAGACAATTGGTTGGGCAGGTCGAGTTGTGGTCGTTCAGATGTCGCGCAGGTCGGGGATAGGTTCGCCAAACTTATCCACTGCTGATGCCGACCGACGCTGGCGTCCACGCTGATCCGTCCACACCGTGTCTGACGCGTTCAGATGCACCACTTGCCATTTGCAGCTGGCTAACACCTGTCTAGACCCCAACGCCCCCAAGCGTGGTCTGTCCGCGTACATGTTCTTCGCCAACGAGCAGCGCGAGAACGTTCGCGAGGAGAACCCCGGCATCTCGTTCGGCCAGGTCGGCAAGCTCCTCGGTGAGCGCTGGAAGGCCCTCAACGACAAGCAGCGTGCCCCCTATGAGGCCAAGGCTGCCACCGACAAGAAGCGCTACGAGGACGAGAAGCAGGCCTACAACGTAAGACATGCCTCCCCCCCTTTGACGCAATGGTTGTGTAGTGCTGAAGCTAATTAGTCAATCTGAAGGCTGAACAAGAGGAGGATGAGTCCTCTTGATTGCTGTATTTCTGTTGCTTCTCGGTCCGAATGGGTGGCGTTGAGGTACTTTCCCGCACATCTTTCGGACTTTCCTTGTAACTTTGGGCTCGGCGGTGTATGATGGGATTGAAATGGGTTGCTTTTCTCGTTATTCAGGATCGGCAGGATGGGCGATACGAGGCAGGCGACGCTTCTAAGCCGCCCCGCATCCGTAGGAGAGCTGGTCATGCCGCCAGTCGCGGAACGGAACTGTACACGATTGGGACTAAATGACATTTGACGGCTCACGTTGACAAACTTTTATGACGTTTCCCCAAGTGCTTCAGCCTCTGTGAGGTGTGTGTGTGTATGTACCTGAGCTCGCGAAGGAAAGTGATTGAATGCGACAATTGCATTTGTTGCTTTGTACGCCCTTGTCATAGGGGTCTTTCCCCGGATCCAGGGATCAGGGTTGGAGGGTTCCTGAATTCCCTCGGCCCAATGCAAATCAGGGTCTGGGTAATGTCGGCCCCGCTCGTTACGCCACGGATAGACAGGCGCATATTTGATTCGAATCGAACCCGACGACACGTGGACCGGATATGTTCGAGGTCTAGTCGAGTGCAGTGCTGACTCGATGGCACCAAGTATTGATGAATGGACCAGTTTGTGTGGCCAGGATTTGGAGGGGATCAGCTCGCGTGTTGACCAACACCCCAACAGCCCCCCGACGCTCCGCGGTTGGATCTACGATGTGAACCAAGGTGAACCTCTTTTGTCACCGGCTCTCTCGCCGGTGAAGAGGGTGGAGACGGTTGTGGCTGGCCCCCATGGGGGCCGGGGCCGGCCCGATTGGCCTGCTGCAGCGTGCGGTTGGTAGCTCAGGTTTCAACCCAAATCCGTGCTTTCCTTAGTAACATGGTGTGTGTTTGTTTGTGAGGCGGGATTTGGGCCAGGCGAAGGTGGGGAGCAGTGAGTATACCATAGGTATTCCATCGGCAGCAGCCACGGCGTGCAGGCGATGCAAGACGGGGGGGGGG
>JASUDE010000012.1:296-244930 GCA_034509685.1 Colletotrichum cereale | reverse complement strand
GGGGGGGGGGATGGCTGTAGGTATGTGGATGGGTGCCTGTTGAGTTGAGACAGCGTACCCTCTCATTCCTCCGCGGTCTCGCCCCGGTTCGATGGCTTGAACTCTGGCCGTCGAGTTCATAAACGCCCGCCGTCGCAGCAGTGCTTATCCAAGGCCATTTCTTTGACATATTGCTCTATCCTCTCGTCGCCTCCTCCCCATCGAACTTTCCCGGTCTGCAGATGAGCAGTCACCAGGCTTGTTCACCGTAATCGTCACCGCCACCTCGCTTTCCAAGACTCCAACATGCTTGAGAGTGCGACTCTCAACGAGGTCTTCTCCAAGTCAACACACAACACATTCGCAGCGGGCATCGGTCGCAGCCGTAGCCGCCTCCGAGAATGACGGGCCGGACCTCCGCATTGTCCAATGTCGATGGCCGGTCGCGTCCCGGGTCCGAAAGGCCTTTTTCCGTAAACGGATCAGACGGATGGGCGAATGAACGAATCATCTGCTGAAGCCCGGTCCAGAAAGTCCATAATTGGGATGACCCATCTTGCCTCGAACTCGGATAACCTCATCTCCCCCGGTGGGCTTACTCTCCGCGCCTTTACACCATTGGCCGACGAAGCACGACAGGCTACGGGTAGAGACGGATGACATCTCCCACGCGCAGCGGAGACGAGGCGATCCAGCCGGGACGATTGATTACTGCATCATCTGCGTAGCCATTACGGGATGGACGTGGCATCGGAATATCGCCTCTCCTCACATCCCATATCACCATGCACCTGTCATTGTTCCGCCAAGACCTGCCCCTCAGTCGGCTTCGACACATCCTCCGCATCGCAAACCCTCCTGCTCCATCCCACCCCATCAATGATCCAGGCTGTCGGTGCACTGGAACGCTCTCCGAATCGAGTAAAAGTGCTGCTTTCCCTCCACAGACAGCTAGCTTTCTCCCGTACTCTGTCGTCACCGGGACGGTTATCCAGTGGCCTGCCCGCCTTGCACAGCTGTTCCCGTGGGCTCCCCAGAGGTCTCTGTTAACAGCAGGTGTTTTTTCCTCCCCCCCGTCTGCGTCGTTCATGCAAGTGTTAACTACCCAGACACTGCCCCCGCCGGCTCCGGCCCGGCCTCATTCGTCCGCCGTTCTAGGTTGGACGTCCCTAATGCATGCAGAGGGGGGACCGTACAGGCCCATGGGGTCATCCCCAGCAGTCGTGGCATCTTCTGGCTAGTCCGCTGCCGGATCGAGATATGTGTGTTGAGCCCACACAACTTGTTGTGCTAGCAGTCTGGCCGACATGTACCACTCTCCGTTCTTCCGGAATTCCCTGGGCTCCCGCGCAAGTCCTTGTTGGTGGCCATTGAATCCGCACAGTTCGTGCTATTTCGGTCTGGCCTTGGCGGCATCTGCGCCGCTCACTCTGATTGATGATGCAAGAAAGTTTCCCTCTGGGTGTCCGACGAGCGTTCTCGGCTTCCGTCGAAGGCGAACTGAAAGTCAAACTCGACTTCTTCCAGGGGCACGCTCTCCGCCCACTGCCGGTCCCGGAAAAGCAAGGGGGGGGGGGTGTTGATTACCCAACAACGCACGATGAAATTGCAGCCACTCTCTACGTAAGACAAAATACCAGTCACCAGAGTACAGAGACCACAGGACGCTGTACACGTCAGATGTAAACAACCGGTATCTCGGTTCGTACAGCCAGCACAGAAGTCGGCAGCCCGAAGGCTCGACGGGTTGGGTGGCGTCTGTTCCCTGACCGACCGTCAAAATCGAGACCTGCAGCTCCGAATCGCAGTTGCAGCTGCTTCCAGCCCATTAAGCGGCCGCGACTAGGGCCGACACATTATCACTGCATAGGAGACCATGTCAAGCACAGGAGGCGGTCCTTTTCTCGTTTTCTTCCCTCTCTTCTTCCCTCCGACCTGCATTTCTCCTGCCATTAATTCCGATCAGTATATCGGCATAACCCTTTCGAGCCGCCCACGGCCTTCTCAACTGCCCTTCGACGACATCGTTTGGGCCACACGGGAGTACCGGGAGTATACGAGATAATCCGCGGCGGGATCCACGCGGAACGGCAGGCGGGAGGTACAGCCATACTCTGTCCTACTAGCTTGCTTCGTTCATGAGACGATGGAGCCGTGAGAGGAGAACGTCGCCATTCAGGGCCCAGTCCGTTAAACCCGTGCGTCGACAAAATGGAACAGAGTCTTCAAAAGATCGACTACCGCCTGCTCCAGGGCTGCTGCCTCGAGGCCGAGCGCTCTGACATCGTGTCGGTAAGCCTGGAGGGTCTCCGGATGACCCTCCCCGAGTCATATGGCGGCCCCATCAATGCTCTCATCACGGGGATGCGGAAGTGTGCAAAGCTACTCAGGGACTTGGCCGACCTGTCGCAAATGCATTTCAACCGGGTACCCATCCTCCTCAACTACCTTCAGATCATACTCCCGTGTCTGTGCCGGACACTTCGCGATATCACCGACTACTACGAGGACCGCACCATGAGCAAGGACATCCGGTGGCGGAAGATGTACCACAAGATGACCGAGGAGGTCGGAGGTCTCCCGCTTCCACAGCGTTTCACACTTTACAATCACTTCTTAGACTGTCTGAGACAGCTCCTGGTCAGGTAGGTCACATAGCACTCCTGTGAACAAAGGAACGACGGGGCACTAGCAAGCGTACAGGTCGCCCAATTTCGATCTCAACGGCTTGGAGTCGTTACGGACAAGGATCATAGAGATGCGAGAAGCAAGAGGACTGCGTAGGTGTGCCCTCTGGATCCCCTGGCACATTTTCTACTAACGCGCCATCCCAGCCACACCCACCCAAGTTGGACCTGTCCTCCGACCAGAGACTTTGCTGATGCCGATGACCCAAGATCCAGTACGTGCTTTGCGCTGAGAGGAGGAGGCTGTACTGACATGGACTGCCCTAGACGGTGCACTGGGCCGAGCAGATATTCTCGCTGCCGCTGCCGTCACGAACGGCCCTAAAGCATACCAAAACGTCAAAAGCCTACGGTCCTTTCCAGGCGTGGGGTCAACTCAACATCCCCAAGGAAACCAAGATGCTCTTCAGAAGGTACGGTGACATTACTTCCTCGCTGTGCGGGGCGCCTGCTGACGTTGATAACAGGCCCTTTGACGAAGACCGCCTCGCGCTGATGACTTATCTCAACCTCGTCAACCACACGCCCTATATCCTGCTCAGGACGTATCACCTGGGAGCCGCGTGGTTCTCCCTTCGCGGCACCCACGAGCTCGTCATCGAACGCGAAGGCAACTGCCTGAATCTCAAACACTGGGATGTTTCCGAGGGAATGCCGAAGTTGTGGGCGTCTCTCTACTTCAAGACATGGGAGGGTATGTTTTCCCCCCTTGAACTGTTGGCAAGGTTTGATATCACTGACACACACAACCCCCCACCACCTCAGAACTGACCTTATTCCACTGTACCTTCGTCTCCCTGAGGGCCCGAAACACAATGACCATCAGCATGAAAGCCAGGGAGTTCAGGCTGGCCGGGGAGAAGAAGACGTTTCAAGCGTAGGCGCCACCACGATGATGTCCCTGCCGGCGGGTGTCGCTCGCTAACTCGCGGGGCAATTAGACAAATCTTTGACGACGGCTTCAAGCACTCCCTCATGGTTTACCAAGATATTGCAACCCATGGCTTCCGTCTTCACGCCGCGGTCTGGGACGGAGAGCTCCGTCTGTGTCCCGTCTGGACTGCCTTTGGTACGTCCTCCGCTTCCTACTCCCCGACGCAGGCTCGCTCGCTCCTCACCATGTCTTGCCCATTGCCAATCTCAGATACTGACGACTGCGCTGCCCCCCCCCCCGTAGTCACGCACCAGTCCGCCTCGCCGACTTGGTTCCGACGCAAGAGCTCTCGCCGCATCTGGCTCAAGGACGTCCAGCTCTACGTCTTCTGCAAGGACTACCGTCAGCAGAACCAGCGCAAAAACGAGGCCGGCGCCTTTGAGATCGAATTCGTTTCCGGGGAAGGCGCTGCACGCTTCCACGAGGCGTTTTGCTCCGCCGTTCCGGAGCTATCCACCGGTTCTCCCGAAGCAATCGAGGATGCCAAATAGCTCGCCAACCCAAGTCTCCCCACCTCAAACCCCCCGCAACGAACCCACGCCAGCAACGGGCAGCTTCTTCACAGTTCCGTGCCCGCCCTGTTCCCGTTACAACAGCCTGCCCCGAAAAGATGGTTGCCTGTTCGTTGGTTTTTGAAGAAGGGGGCACCAGAATAGTGGTTGCGCCGGGGTCAATAACAGACAAAATACGCCGGTAGGATTGGAATTGATTCTCATCTGGGTTTTTTTACTTTTGTTCCCCTGCCTTTATTTCCTCATGTCTTACGACTCATGATTTGATGACTTGATGAAATGTTGAAAAAGTATTATTAGCAGAGAATGGATAATGAGAAACGATTACGTTCAACAACTAGCTCCAGCTCTAGCGGATGACATGAAAAGGCCTTAGCAAATAGTCGCTTAACGAGCAGCTAGAGAAAGACGTTTGCATGATGCTCGCTGTTTGATTAGGTGAATTGATTCAATTTATGCAGTCGCGTACCATCGTAACATCATCCAAGGCAACCTGGATGCCTGGCTTCTCTATATTGAAGCGTGCCATTCTTTTGTTATACCGCTCCTCCTCTCTCTTTTCATACAAGAATACGTTTAGGTCTTAACGTCGGGCTCGTCGCGGCCGATGAACTCCTTGAACTTGAGCAGCTCAGTTGCCATCTGGATCTCAGGCTTGAGGAAATCCTGGGCGTCCTGCTCGTACGTCTTGGGGTCGTTGCTGTACTGCTCAAGGTACAGACGGATGGTAGCGCCGGACGATCCGGTGCCGGAGAGACGGACGATGACGCGGCTGCCAGAAGAGAAGGTGGCGTACAGGCCCTGGTTGGAAGAGACGGAACCGTCGAGGTCGGTGTAGGAGAAGTTGCCGGCGCCGGTGACGGTGCGGTCTATACGAGTTAGTCTGGTCCGAACATTGCACATCGAGAGAAAGCTTACCTCCGACCTTGCTGCCAATGAAGTTGGGGTCGGCAACGAGGTCCTTGAGAACACCGACGACCTTGTTGGCGCCCTCGCTGTCGACGTCCTCGTAGTCGTAGCGAGTGAAGAAGGTGCGGCCGTACTCATTCCAAAAGTCCTGTTGGATCTTCTTGATGGAGGGGGTGACGTCGGGGTTCTGCACACCGATACCGGCGATGATGTTCAACCAGGCAATGACCGCCCAGAGACCATCCTTTTCGCGGATGTGGTTGCTGCCAGTGCCGAAAGACTCCTCACCGCAGATGGACAGTTTGTCGGCGTCAAAGAGGGCGCAGAAGAACTTCCAGCCGGTGGGGACCTCGTAGCAGCTCAGGCCCTGCTTCTTGGCGACCAGGTCGACAGCGCCAGAAGTAGGCATGGAGCGGGCCAGGCCGTAGACACCCTGCTTCTTGAAGTAGGGGATCAGGTTGGCGTAGTGGGCAATGATGGCCAAGGAGTCACCGGGGGAGACGAAGGCGTTGGCGCCGTAAATCATGTTACGGTCACCGTCACCGTCAGAGGCGGCACCGAAGGGGATGTTGTTCTTGTCAACAACCTCGACAAGGGAGTGGGCGTAGGTAAGGTTGGGGTCGGGGTGGCCGCCGTTGAAGTCGGGGCTGGGCACGCAGTTCTGGGTGGCGCCCTTGAGGCCAAGCTCCTTCTCGAAAATGGCGGTTCCGTAGGGGCCGGTGACGCCGTGAAGACCGTCAAAGAGGACCTTAAAGTCGGGGTGGGACTGGAAGAACTTCTTGATCAGGTCAAAGTCAAAGATGTCCTTGAGCATGTCGACGTAGTCGGTGGTGCTGTCGACAACCTCGACCTCGAGGGAGCCGTAGGTCTTGGTGCCGATGGTGGCGATGTCGACATCGGGGATTTCGGCGATTTTGTAGGAGGTAAGAGTCTTGGAGGCCTCGTAGATCTTGTTGGTAACGGACTCGGGGGCAGGGCCACCGTTGGCAAGGTTGTACTTAATGCCGAAATCGTTCTTGGGACCTTTTGGGGAGCATGTGGGTTAGCCCGCAATATATGCGTGTCAGCGTGCTCAGGAGGGTACTTACCGCCGGGGTTGTGGCTGGCAGTCAGAAGAATACCACCAGTGGCCTTGCGCTTGCGGATGACATGACTGGCAGCAGGCGTGGACAGGATGCCATTCTGGCCGATGAGCAATTTCTTGACACCGTACGCGGCACCAATCTTGGCGATTAATTGGACAACCTCGGGGTTCCAGTAGCGACCATCACCACCGATGACGAGGAAGGAACCTAGAGAGACGGCCAATCAGTTTCTAGGAGGAGGCGGATGAAGGACCGGGGTTGTGGTTTCGGAATTGTGTTTAGTTACCTTCAACGCCCTCGGGAATGGACAGGAGAATGCTTGTGACGAAGGACTCGCTGTAGTGAGGTTGCTGAAAGACGGTAACCTTCTTGCGAAGACCAGAACTGCAGGGTTTGTTAGCGATTCCTGACCGATAGAAGGGGTGTGTGTGTTGTGGTATGAGACAAGGAGGGGGGAGCTATGGCGGGGTCGCGAAAAGTCGGGGGAACAACGTCAGAGAGAGGGATTTTCGAAGGGGGCTCGACGTACGTTCCGGGCTTCTGGTCCTGGAAGGGCTTGAATTCAACAGTCTTGACGTCCATGATGCCGTGCAATTCGGGGTTGTGATGGTACCAAAAGGGGAGAGTGTATAATAAGGATGCAAGAGAGAAAAGGAGGAAGTTGGGAGCTGTTGACTATTAGTGCCTATCTCTTCCTCGTCATCTCATGCGAACGCGAACCGGCGTAGGAGCGGCAACAGACCTGGCAGGGGGTGGGGTGGACAAGGAGGGGCAGCTTGACCAGGAAAGCTTGGTGCGGTGAGAGCACACCCTAGAACACTGTAGCGGTTTTGAACACAAGACGACGCCGTCGATAGGTCCAAAGTGTCACTTTACTTGGGCAGAGCTCGCAGTGGTGGGGGTGGCTTCACGGTGTCCGGACCAGTGATATCATTCTGAGGCTAGACGTGGGCGGGGTCACCTCACAACAGAGGAGGGGCACCTTCAGGGAGCCCCTCACTCGCCAATAGGGGGAAGTTGCGCGTTCTCCGTCAATCGCACAGTAACCGACTCGCAGTATTCACCGCGTTCCAGACCGTGTCTAGTCAATCCTAAACGTACCGTACATCTTGGCCGGTCAGTGATACTGCCTCAATCCCGCAACATCGTGCTGGTGATGCACTGATGTCCACTCCAACTGCTATGGAGCTGACTGGCTACAGACTTTGATACCTCACCGGCCCCGTCTACAGAAGGTTGTCCGCCCATGCTTCGTCCTCATCACGCTCGCTGACGGGCGTCTCATGCACGCTGGCATCTCCCCGTCTCCATGCTAACCCGAAGATGGCCTCTCTGTAGTATTTTGCCTCGTCGATACTCTCGAGAATGTCTTCCTTGGCCTGGTGAAGCCCCTGCTTGGCGGGAGCACCATCCACAATCTGTGATGGACACCACCGTTTCGCCGCCTCCTTTAGCGAGCTGACATCGAGTATGCGGTGATGCAGATGGTCAACCACCTTGCGGTACGGCGGCTTGTTGAGGAACGAACGGTCCGCGTGCACGCTGTTGCCCGCCAGCAGCGCCGTCTTCGGCTCTGGTATGTGTTTCTTGATGTAGGCAAGCAGCTCATCCGCCGCCTGCTCCGGTGTTGTCGTCGACTTGATGACCGCCGCCGTCAAGCCGCTGTCCCGGTGCGTCCGGGTGCACCAGGCGTCCATCTGTGCCATGCGCTCTTCAGTCTGGTGCACCACGCAGCCCCAACCTTCGGGGTCGACGACTTCTAGGTTTCCGGTGGTGATTATGCAGAAAATCTCAATGATTTCTTCCTTATCCGGGTCTAGTCCGGTCATCTGTGGGTGTGTTAGTACAGGCTAGTTCTTGGGGCAGCGAGATGTTTGAAAAATAAGAAAACAGGAGGCATACCTCACAGTCAACCCACACAAGGGGACCATCCGACGCAGGCTGCATCTTCAGCGCAGGTGCCTTTGACTTGAGAGGTTTGAGAGAGTTAAGAAAGTCCATGGTGGCCTGAATGTTTCAGTTGCTGATGATTTGATCACAACTCAGACGTTTTCGCGTTGTCAGCTGCGGCAATGAAGGCATTCGCAGCATGCAGGCTCTGTCCCTCTTCTGGGCTGGCTCAGCTCAGGTAGTCGTCACTAGGTAAGTAGGCACTGTAGTACGAGGGCGTGGTGGTACCTGAAGTGAAGGTGGGGGGTTTGCTCGACTGTCGCCTGCTAGCATTGTTACATCAACAGGGGAGCTATGCACGAGGCACCTAGTGATCCTAGCAGTATCCGTAGCTTGCAGCTCGTTTTCCATGGTGTCTCACCGCCAAAAAAAACGCCCCCCTCCTCCTTCCAAGCTTCCAAGGGCTGATGGTGGCGAGTCGGTACGTACTTTTGATAGCTTATCAGGACCGATAAAGCAAGGCGCCCAACCCCAGACTAGTCTTCAAATAGCACCCTTTTCATTGGCCAAGACTTCCCAAAACCCCGCTTTGCCAGCTTACCTACCTTAGGTACCTCGATGCCGTTAATGATAACCACCTAAGCCGCGCCTGTAACAGAACACAATCTGCACTCCTTCAAGCTTCCACCGAGTTGAAACGACTTCATTTGCTCGACGTGGTCATTGTAACACATCTTCCGAGCACTGGCCAACAATTATTAAAACGGCCCGAGAAGTCAAAGCCACAAGAGATCGAAGGCACTTTCGTCATGTCGTCCGTCAAGAAGTCGGGCTCGCCTATTGCGATTGCTCATGATGAGCAGCCAACTCCAGTGCCACCAGAGAAACCTGCCATGTCCGCTTCACCACCTCGCCTACTGATCATTGGTGCTGGTTCTCGCGGCCAAGCCTACGCTCGTGCGACCGAGACCTCCAGCAACGGTGTCGTTGCCGCTGTAGCTGAGCCCATCGCCTACAAGCGGCAGACCTTCGGTCGAACCTACATCTGGGGTTCGGGCAATCCACAGGAAGGACAACAGTTTGCCGACTGGACCGAGTTTCTTGCATACGAGGCACGCCGTCGCGAGAGGGAGGCCGCCGGTGAAGATGTGCCGTCCGGCGTAGATGCCGTTTTCATATGTGTTCTTGACGAAATGCACCGCGATGTCGTCGTTGGACTTGCACCTCTGGGCCTGCACGTCATGTGCGAGAAACCTCTGGCGACATCCCTCACCGATTGTCTCGACATGTTTGACGCCCTCAAGCCACCGGCCGGCCAGGAGCCTAAGAATGTCTTCTCAATTGGCCATGTTCTGCGTTACAGTCCACACAATATGCTCCTTCGCAAACTCCTTCTCGAGGACCGTGTCATTGGCGATATTATCAAAATTGTGCACACTGAGCCCGTGGGCTGGTGGCACTTCACACACTCTTACGTGCGCGGCAACTGGCGAAACGAAAAAACAACGGCACCAAGTCTTTTGACCAAGAGCTGTCATGATATTGATCTGCTTCTTTGGCTCCTCAGTGCCCCCGTCAAAGCCGGCCAGGGTATTCCCCACCTTCCATCCACCGTATCGTCCACCGGCTCCTTGCAACTATTCAGGAAAGGCCGCAAACCCGCCGCGGCAGGTAATGCAACGAACTGTTTGACCTGTCCGCTGGGCGAAAAAGGATGCAAGTACTCGGCCAAGAATGTCTACCTTGGCCCAGACCTCAAGGGCCTTGATTCTGGGAATACCGATTGGCCGGTCAGCATCGTGCTTCCTGAGATCGAGGATTTCCCTACCACATCTGAACGAAATAAAGCCCTGGCTGCCAAGCTTGCCGAAGACTACGATGAGACCACCCCCAAGGACGTAGTTTCTTCACGGAATTGGTTCGGACGCTGTGTATTCGACGCGGATAATAACGTTTGCGACGACCAGACCGTAACCATCACCTGGGACGATGCCACGACGGCAGATTCGGAAGCACCCAAGCAAGCCAAATCTGCCACGCTACACATGGTCGCACACACGAAGAAGATATGCGAGAGGTATACGCACATATACGGCGTCGATGGCGAAGTGTATGCCGACTCTCGCACAATCACCATTGATGACTTCAATACGGGCGCCACTCAATCATACCATCCTACCATTGAAGATGCCGGCCACGGAGGTGGTGATAAGGGCCTTGCGCGGCAGTTCATCTTGGCAGTAGATCGAGTCAAGAACCACGGCTGGACTGCAGAGAGGGCCCAAAACGAGTTCATCGGTTGCTCTCTCGAAGAAGTCATTCGGTCGCACGCCATGGTGTTTGCGGCGGAAGAGGCAAGAACGGGGGAGAAGGTTGTCGGCTGGGAGGAATGGTGGTCGAGGAATGTTACCAACAAAGGCAGCGGATGAGAGCAGCAAACCCATCGTCTTGTCAACGCGTTATCCGGTGACGGGAGAAGTAGCACAAGCTGCAGCATTCTTGGTTGTCGTCTCGATCAAAAGATTCGGCTCCAAGAGGCCAAGCTGTGAGGCACATCAACTTCGATAATCAGGGGGCCCCTTCCGCTCGCTCAGGCACGACGTCGGGGGGTGACAATGTTGATGTCTCCTAGTCAGCCCGGGACTCAGAGGCAGACGCACCGGAGTTCTTAGGGGACCGATATCGTCGGCAAGCTGGCCCGGCGGTAACCCCCCGTCCTCAATATCGGGTTGGAATATCACTTGGATATTGATGAGCTCTTCCCGGCGGCCTCTTCCACGCCAGACTTCAGCATTTTGGCTGTGTGACGGCGCGTTCGGACGTGTTTCTATCGTTGAGATGATGTCGATCATGTTGGCCATGCCACTAGTCATCTCCTTGTGAAGCCATCAATGCAATTACAGCTCCGTAATCCTTGGTCATCTCAGTAAACCCCCATCGGGGTCTTGCCGCGTCAGAAGAATCAAAAGCTCGACTGCAGCCTACGGGGAGCCTCGCCTCTTCTCTGGAGCTGTTGTACGAGGCAGATGGAACCGAGGATGCGTGCCTCGGACGGCAGCCTTCAAGTGGACATTCGGGGACAACAACGGTTCCAAAGATTGCGGTATGTTCTGCCAGAAGCCTTCTAGAACTCAAAGCGACAAAAACGGAGCCCTTCCCGTATTGTCCAGACCGGTGTCAAAACGACGGTCGACCGTAGGTCTTGGCACAACCGCGTCAGCCAGGCGAAATAAAATTAAAGACCTAATCAACCTTAGATGTTACGCTGTGATAGGCCTCTAGTTCTACAACTCGCTCTAGTTTCGGCAGAGGTCTATTTAATACTGGTCGGCCTGGCGTAGGCCTTAACATCACCCAAGCAACTCATTGAAGTACATTGATTTCTCACCGTATCTTGAGGTCCAAAATTGGCAGCACAAACCGTCTTCCTTGCGAACTTAGCCCAGGGAGCCGGGGTCCAACTGAGTCCTACCATGTTGTAATTTTTAACAGGTTGCCAAGGGCCAAGCAATGTTGTCGAAGTCTGTCGGACAAAGCGAGCGTTGCATTTTTTTGCTATGTATCCTGCGCCAAGTGCAGTCGCTATGCATCCAAACTCGAACCAGACTGGTGATTCTCAACGGATACTCATACACTACGCCGGGCGGGAACGATCGACGCCGAGACTTACACCGCAGCGCTGTATGAGTGATCATCAGGCTACAAGCCACGCACCCGCTCAGCATGCCCGATGCTCGAAAGTATTGGCATACAGACTCACTACTGCACAAGATCGGCACTTTGCCGCCCTTTGCTGACCGTGTGTTATGCGCCTGAGTATGCCTGCACGTCTCGGGCGTCCTTCCTGACCTTACGTGCGCAAAGCACAGTACCTAGAACAAGCGGAACACGCAAAATCAGCATTGGGAAGTGAACTTGTCTGGCATGATTGCCCAGCCACCATCACGTCTCCCAACCACTCGAGGAGATAGGCGGGGAGCGCACACAGTATGCAGCCGCGATAGCCTAGTGCGTTATCCGCCCCGAAGCCGCGTCTAACACGCAAGCAAAACTTTGCAAAATGTTTATGCGGGAAAGACGGGCGTACACCTTTCCGCGTCAGCTGAGGAGCCAACGTTAACCTCGCCGGGTTTCCGAGGCGTTGCCACTTGGCTAGGGACGTGACTTATCCTCTACTCCCCCTCCTTGTCCTCCTCCTCGTCCTCCTCATACCCCTCCTCCTACCCCTCCTCGTCCTCCCCCTCCTCCTCCTCCTCAACCTCTAATATAGTCCCGTCGGTGAGACGAGCCGAAGTCTGTGCGCCGAAGCCAACAGCCTTTAACCGTCGTACCGTCATAAAAGGACCCCTTCGTTTCCTGTTTCGACCCATCCGTCTCCCCCTGAGCTTCAAAGGAGCGAGCACTGCCTTGACCTGTGGAACAACCCACTCGGACGACTCCCCGACAAAGAGACTGTATCAGGATTCAAGAAGCAAGAGATTCTTCCCGAGAGCAATCACGGGTTATCGAGCTTGTCTCCCTGGCTCATTTCCCCGCAGATCAACCCGATCTGTTGTCCTGTGTGTCCAGTTATTCAACCCTGCCAGTCAACTACACGTACGACGCATAATGCCGTCCTACGGAGCTGTCCCCGCCCCCGGGGACCTTCCTCTCGGCCCCGTCCGACGTCACATTACCACGCACGATGCCAATGGCCGCGCCGTCTACTCGGACGCCTTCCCCATTGAAGTGACGCCGGACCCTCTGCCCAACATGCTCTTCCACACCTGCTACACGACCTCCGAGTCGCCCGTCGACATGGACGAGGACAAGGACCTGGCCGCCTACGGCCCGCACCACCCGCGCATGCCGACGCTGCACCTGCCCTCGGGCTCCGTGCTGCGCGTCGTGGACTTTGGCCCGAAGACGGAGCCCATGATGCACCGCACCGAGTCGTGCGACTACGGCATCGTGCTCAAGGGCGAGGTTGAGTGCCACCTGGACGACGGCGCCATGAGGAAACTGGGCGAGGGCGACATCATGATCCAGCGGGGCACGATGCACGGGTGGAAGAACACGACGGACAAGTGGGCGCGGGTGGTCTTTTGTCTGCAGCCGGCGGAGCCGGTGAGGGTCGCCGGCCAGGTCATGGAGGACGATATCCCCTTCATCAAGCTGGCGCCGGACAGGCAGGCGGACTTTGACAAGTTCAAGGAGGAGACGAAGAAGAAGAAGGCGGCGAAACGCGATTGAGGAGGGGCCAGGGCTGCGATGGGGTGTTTTGGTCGTTCAACCAGACGTGGCACATGATGAAATGCGTCCTCGTTAGAGTCCGGAAACGGTACGGCTGGAGCATTCTAGAAGATCGCAACGAATTGGGAACCTCCCTATTAGGCAGGGTTCGACATGGGTTTATTCCGAGCAGACAGATCATGAAGATTGAATACACTTATGGACACCGCCCCAACTTTGGCCCATGGTATCCTGACTTTCGGTCTTGCCAAGGCATAACCACATGCCCAAGTGCGCCGCTGACTGGCTCAAGAGAAACCGTGGCCGGATGACAGCCAGAAGATGGCAGTGTAGGTCCGAAACCTCATTACAAGGGACTCAACTAGCTAGTTGAGCTGCGTGGCCTCCTCACGTCGGAACCGGAGCTACCGAGGCGCCCACTGATCGTAATGGTTATGTTGTATAAGAGCATCTGTATCGCGCCCGATGACTATCTGTGTCAACTCTGTACGCGGACTGCCTAGCTACGTCTTTTGTTCGGAGACGAACCGGGGGATTCCGTGTGGTTTGGCCCAGCTCCGAAGACGCAAACATGATGTACAGTGCAGCAGCAGGAGAAACACTTATTCTCTAATCTAAGGCAAAAAAAGTAAAAGATAGCAAGCAGTTGATTGTTATCGGGGCGCCTCGATCGTTGTTGGTCGTTGGATAAGAAGTCCCAACAGGTCCTAGGCGGCCATCGCCTCTCTTACCGTTTTATATCTGCCTTTTGATTTTCAACACACAACCTACTCGTTGGTTAGTACATATATTATCACGCGAAAAGTCCACTCCCCCCCTTGAGTTGATGAACACAGGACGGAAAGGACCCGAAAGCTGACCCTTACTCGATCCAATATAACTGTGATGGTAATATTGAATCGAGGTGACTCCTTCGACCCAGGCCTAGGCCCCAACCAGCTCCAGCGACGTGTGGGGGGAAAAGAAACGACTTGGGATAATGCACCCTCTCGCGGAAGATAAAAAGCGAGAGAAAAGAGGCAAAAAAAAAGAAGAAAAGAAAAGAAAACGATTGAGAAAAGAAAGGGACCAACTAGCCTGTCTGCACAATCAGGAAAGAGGCATCTCCGGAAAGTTGGTCTTCAGGACTCTTATACTCCATTCTCAAAGCTACCATGGGACGGTTTTCGGCCACTAACTAATCAGATATCCAACGTTTGACCGGATGGTATCATGTGATTACGGAGAACACAGCACCGGACTTTGACTTTGGCCGTCATTCGTTCCTTAATCGACTGGAGGTTCCTAACCCCATCAGGGGCTGGTTGCATCATCTCTGGAGGACCAGGTAGGTAGTAGATGGGAAAAGAAACCAAAGCGGTCCGAGCCCAGCAGGCGGGCAACGGAGCCTGTGGAAGAAGCAACGGGACTTTTGGCCCACGGTAGTGAGACTCTCTACTTACTTGGCGGTTCTCGCTCGCCGCTTCGATGCCATTCGTCGTGAACATGTGCCGATTCTGGCCAAAGGAATGGCGCGTGTTGGAACGGAGGGTTCTTTTCTCGTGCCCTGTCTCAAGCTGTACACGGAGAAACAGTTGAGGGGAATGACGGCAGGGCTGCACCGGGACTAGAGAAAGCTGGATGCGGTCGAAACCGTGCTTTCTGACGGGTGATTACAGGAACTTATGTTTTCCCTGATTGCCCCTTGTTTGGTTTGCCTCATCAAGGTGGCCGTAATGAGCAACGCGTCAGTCGCTTTATGCAGTGGTTGGATCTGCCGCAAGAGGCTCAGTATCCAGGGGGGAGGATCCTTTCTGAGCTGAAGGGGCCTCGGAGGACCTTGAACAATGAGCAAGGGTGGAGGCTGGCAGGCGTGCTTGACGCGACGGAGATTAGAGTTATCGCGGGTAGACGGGTGACTTGATACGGAGTTTAGCCGAGCACTTCCGACCCGGTCTGAGGCCGTGTCTGATCGCGAAAGTCGAGGGTACCTACTCTGTAATACCCTCCCTGTATTACCTTCCTTACAAGAGGAACATCATGTGAGAAGGGGAGCGAGGCCAGACCGGTGTTACGACTGACGGCGCCTCCCCCCGGCCCCCCTTCCCCAACCAAAAAAATGGACCTAGGTATCCGTACCTTCCTCTGACCGCGGCTTGATTGCTCAACTTGCTTATTCACCCGACACCAGACACAAACATCTCTCTGTGACCCTCCCCGCCCGAGAGCCCTCGTATCCACTACCCCGAATGCGACACCCCTGATCCACCCCGAGAAAGTGGGTCTGCCACCGGGGACCGTGGGAGAAGAAAAAAAAAACAAAAAAACGAAAATTCGAACATCGCCCTCTCATCATCCTTTCAATCTCCAAAACCTCATCACCCCAGCGTCCCCTTCACGTCAACTCATCCCCTTTCCTCTCAGCGACACCGCTCTGCTCCCCGTCGTGTGCCGAAACAGACCCCCTTCCTCACACCGCTCATTTGCCACACCCAGCCCTGCCCAGCCCAGCTCAGCTCAGCACACCACAGCACAGCCTAGCATGCCTCGCCGCGCCGCCCTGGAGCCCAAACCCCGCAAGCCGCAGTACTCCCCGGAGAAACGCGCCCGCATCGCGGTCCTCTCGGAGCTCGGCATGTCCCTCAAGGAGATCTCGCTGAAGGAGGAGGTACCAGTCTCCTCCATCAAGGGCATCGTCACGCGCTACCGCCTCCAGCAGGCTGGTCGCGACCGCCCGCGCCCGGGCCGCCCCCGCATCCTGTCCGACAGGGACGTCAAGAATCTCCTGCGCGTCCTCAAGGAGAAGCCCGCCGTCTCCTACGCCGAGCTCAAGCGCGAGGCCGGCGTCACCTGCGCGACCAAGACCCTCGTGCGCTACCTCCAGATGGAGGGCATCAAGCCCAACAAGCCGCCCCCAGGCGACTCCGAGGAGGACGCCTCTCGGATGCGCGTCCTGGCCGACGAGGCCGAGAACGAGGACGAGTGAAGCATCCCCCCCCATCTTCTTTCCAACCCCCACAGCGCGAATCGCCGAGGGGATTTCAAAAAAACGTCGGGTCTGGGAGGTGAGCGATTTTGAGAAGAAGAAGAAGAAACGTCATTGTCCTCAGGCCTGCAAACAACACCATTACACGTCCCCCCACGGGACAGATTGTCCGTAAGGCCCGCCCTCCCTCTCTTCCGGGTGGAACTCGGCGGAAGAACTAACCGAGAGGCTCAGAAGACGCGGGTCAGTATTTCGGCTACCCAATTAATGGGATTCGCGGGAGGGACAAGAGAACCATGACTGGATCAAAAAGGCAAAGCCGTCGCGGTTTTGGAGGCCGGCTGTCACAGTAGCTCTGTGCACAACCAGGGAATGCCGCGATAACTTCCCATCAACGTCGCAGGGGGGGAAGGCCTGTTTTACAGGAGCAAGACGCGTCGTGCGAACTGGACGTCGTTTTCACTCTGTCAGTCTTCGGGGCAAGAGCGCCAGACCGACAGGTATAATGTCGTCAAAGCAAACAACCCCCACCCCCCAAACTGCAATAACGCGATCCTTTCGGTCAGCGAGGAGGAGCGCGGCGACGCGAGGAAGACGCAGGGAGGAAGAGGGTTTAGCTCTTTGCAGATAGGAAATAGAGTTAGTTGTTTTGTCTCGTACAGAGTACAGAGGACGCCGCCCAGCGCGCGTTCGATGAGCGGCACCTTGCCCTGGGCGAAGCTTCTGGACCCGCAGACAGCCACGAAGTCTGGCGGAGTCTCTGATGATGATGGAGAAAAGGACAGACGTCTCGGGTCTGTCGAAGTTCTACCCGCTCACCGTCCCGACATGCCTCATATACGCCGCATTCTCAGACTCCCCGACCACCGCCTCCTCGGCTTCGGGGGCCAGCAGCCCCTCCTTCTCCGCCCTCATCCTCCACCCCTCCCAGCTGATATCCAGTATCCGCCGATCAACAAACACCAATCTCCCGCCCTCCCTGAGGGCCCCGCAAAACACCTTGACCCAGTTCACCCCGCCGCCGGCCTCCACCTCGTCCGTCTCCCAGTCGCACAGCTGCCAGCCCGCCGGTCTCGCGTACTGGTCGCCGCTCCGCAGCCCCGCGATCACGAGACACCCGAGCCGGAGGCACCCCATCCCCGCCGCGCCTAGGCGGATGCTGTCTTCGCCCGCCCACCCCCGCCCATAGGCGCGCAGGTCGAGGTAGAGCGTCTCGAGCTGCGTCATGTCGCACCATCTGACGGCGAGGAACTCCGGGCCCCGCTCGACGAGGAGCCTCATCTCGAGCCGGAACCCCGTGAGCGCGTTGCGCCGCAGGCGCAGGTCGCGCCAGGGGTCCCTGGGGGCGCCGTTGAACATCACATGGCGGGGAGGAGGAGGCGGCGCCGCGGCCCTCGCCGGGGTCGGTCCGGCGTCTAGACCGCCAGCCGTCCCGCCGCGCCGCTCGCAGAACACCAGCGCCCCGCCTGCCATGTACTTACCTATCTCGTCGTCCGGGCCCCTCGGCCAGAGCTGCTCGAAACAAGACAGGCCGTACCGCTCTAGGTCTCGCAGAGCCGTTCCCATCGCGTCCGGGAACCTCCGTCCGAGCTCGCCCATCAGCACGTTTGAGCCGCTCGGCACCGTCTGCTTCGCCGACGGGAAAACCACGTGGCCGCCGACGTCGTCGTCATGCCTCACCCGGGTCTCGAACTTACCTCGCACGGCGCCTGCGCCCCTGGTGTAGACGTCGATCCGCTGCAGGTCGTAAATGTCGTTGACAGGGTCTGCCGCGTGTGCGCAGACGCCCCAGTCTGGGACGAAGAGGGACAGGGCGCAGGGGCTGCTTTCCGTTAGAAACTCGAAGAGGACCTGGCACTGAAGCTCGACTGGGAGAAGAGCCAGGCGGTCGAGTATGTTGAGGTCCGACTGGAGTGCCGTGTTGGAGTCCATGCTGTGACGAGATGCTACGCGCGGTCTAGAGTATCCTAGGGGTTTGCCGTTGCCTATCTCGTAGTCCAGATTAGGGAAGCTCGGGAGAGACTGATGCTGAGTGACTTGTGTATCGTATAACACCAGTCTTTAATAGAGCCCCGAATCTTCGATAGCGGCTCGCGGTCCGATCTATCTCTTTGTTCAGCGGCCCTCCTCAACAACAACAACAATAACCCTGGCCCGGCCTGCGGCAACAAACAGTGTTATGAAACTTGGCCGCCAGCATTCGAGGCCTCGAACATTGTGGAAGGTCCGGGCCTCGTAACTCCGCGCTCAGCCGGTTTGTTCAGATCAGCGGCTCCAGTATTTGTATTCACAGCTCGAGGCCGGCTGCCTTCGCGAGTGTCCCTGGTAACCCACGAACAAGTCCTGAGCTCTGTGTTGATCTAGAAAAGAGACACACAGATGACGCAACCTTTGTCTGCAGAGTCTACACCGGCGTGTTAGTTTCCGATATCTAGTCCCTAAGGCAACGATGAGCCAGAGTAATTTGCTGAGATCGATCCTCGCCCTCTTCTGGGATGAGCAACATCGCATCCTGACGTTGCCTGTCGCCATCTCGTACAGCAAGCTGCTACCGAAGACAGTGATCGTGATCCTCCAGCTTTTAGTTTTTACACCCCTGACCCCACTAGGCCGTGATGAACAGCCGACCTCTTATCAGTGTTCGCTGATGGGGTTATTCGGTCGGTGATGGCAATCTGGACGATGAACGGGACAAAACAATCGACGTGGTTACGCGGCATTCGGTCGAAAGACGGCCGTCTTATAACTTGACCCAGCACTATTGACCAAAAGGACGTTGCAGTCTCAGAAACAGTCGTTATTTGCAGTAGGATCAGTATCAATACATGCCCTTGAATATCAAATACGCCATATAGACCAGCTTTTTCTCGTCGGCTGCCCAAAACGCCAAACTCATTCCTAGACATCCACAATATCGAACCCATCCTCGTCCGCCACAGCCTCCTGTTCAGGAGACCCCTTTCCAACCCAAGAGTACCCCGGCTCCAATTCCGCATCCGAATCCGCGTCCCCATCTCCGACAATTCCTACCCTCAGTAATCAGTCAAAACACGGACTCACTCAATTGTGATCGGACTCTTGCTCGTCCTTGGGTAGGTCATCGCCGCCGCCGCCACCGCCGACTCACCTTGCTCCACGCGGCCGTCGCCATCGGGAGTGATGCCCTCGCGCGGAAGGATCTGAGCATCCCGAGCATCTAGTTCGACAGGCTCCTGAAGCTTCTCCATGTCGTAAGGCGGCTCCAGCTCCTCTTTCTCATCATCATCATCATCATCTTCATCATCATCATCATCATCATTATCATACGACTCACGCCACTGATACTCGCCCCCGCCCCCACCCCATACATCTCCAGCAACTCCCCCGTGTCCAGAGACCTCACCGTCGCCGGTATTTCGATACCAAGGAAGGTTGAAATCCTCTCCCGGCTCCGGGTACATCCCCCAGGTCTCGCTGATGTCTTCAGGCTTGCCAAGGTTCAGGCACTCCCACCACGCGGCCTCCCCCTTTTCCAGCCTATCCTCGCAGAACCGCGCCTCCTTCAAGAGCCCCAGGTCGATCAGAAAGTCGACGACGTCGTACTGGGCGCCTTCTTCCTCCTGGGCCCACGCCAGCAGGCGGACCACGCACAGGAACTCTGCCGGCGCGGCGTCCCGGCTCCACTCGAGCAGTCGGCAGCAGATCCGCGCCCATGTCGCGATCCACTCCATGTCGAGCGACCCCGCCGCCTCGCGGAACTCGATTGTGTTCGCCTTGGTAGCGAGACGGTTGCCGGTGCAGCCGGATGCCCCAGCCTTCGGCCTTGGTTTCTGGGCGTTGACGTTGAGGAGGCTGTACGCGTCGAACTTGTAATTGATGTTTTTGGGAAACGACTTGTTCCTCATAAGCTCTCCGACTTGGGCGACAGTCAGGTCGGCACCCAAGAGGTCTCGGACGCCGGACATCACATCCGATCGGGCCGGTGGGACCCTCTGGCCGGGGTCTTCGACGTTGCCTCCGGAGCTCATGAGGTATCCGTTGAGGAACTTTGGGTCCTCGCGGATATCCCTCCGCATCGTCCCTGGAGTACGGAGGTAGCGGCGGCCGATGGGTGGAGGACGAGGCCGGGGAGGGGCGTAGATGTCGGATCTCGAGTTGCCATAGTTCCTCGGCATCGGAACCGGGGCTTCGTAAGCGAAGGGTGGGAATCCGAATTCTTCGCCAACGTCACCCGCGCATGGCCTGCTTCCTTCTTCCACCGGTACATCTTGCTGGTGCTGCCACGGCTCTGTTTGGAGGAGCGCCAGGTCATCCTCTTGGTCCAGCTCGATCTCGTGTGATATCGCCTCTGGGCTCGCATCTACGTCAGCCGACTCACCAAGCCGACGGTCTCTTCCGAGGAGCTTTGTCATCTTGAACCCTGTCGGGTTCCTCGCGTCCGCATGGTGGGCACCGATACCGTTCCGGACCTCATCAGCCATGACGGTGGCCGCGTTATGGCATTTGCCGAGATCAGTGATTTCGTTCACTCGAGCAGATTGACTGTATGGGGTGGCAGAGCGCCAGGGGGAGTGGAGTCTACTGATGACAGGATCAGCCGCCCACAACAATGCGGCGAACTGCCGCAACGTCCTCGCATCGATCCTTTGCGTCGGTCCAGCACCCACATGGACATGAAAGCCGCAGCTGGGGTTCACGCGGCATCGGAAGTTGGTCGTGATTATACTTACCGCGACCCGGAGCATGTCGTACGACAGCTCCATGTCGTACATGGCCGGGGAGTTCAACTCGACCCGCTGCCAACGATACCCGTCAACGTGATCTGCTCTGAGAGAAATGTCCTCCACGACCCGGAATGAAGACATGATCTGTTCGCCGTGGAAGGCTTGGGCGGAACCGGGCTCACCGTACTGATCCCTTTCGCCCATCACCGGCAGACCAGCATCGGCTAGAGCACGTTCAATGCAGCCATACACGTATTGCATTTTCGGCTCATAAATCCCAGCCGGAACGCTACTCTTGCGGCTCTGTTCAGTGGTTTGTTCCCAATCAACTGGAACGGTAATCAGCGGCTGCAACTGATTCGCGATGTCTGCGTCAGGGTCGGGTTCTCCTTCCAGGATGAAGGCGACGAAGAATTCGAGCTCGACGCCGAAGGACACACGCGGGGGCGTGGTGGGTTTCTTGAGGTCACTCATAGCGAGTTCGGAGTATTCTTGTTAACAAACTGATTGATGTAGTGTTGGATGTTTGTAATTGCTCAGTGATGCGGTATCGTGCTAGTTGCTGCTGGAGTATGCGTCAGTAATGTCGAATTGGCATCTTGTCCATGATGGGAGGAGACAGCATAAGTACTAACACGACTGTCAGTACTTGCTGTCAAAGCATTCTACGACATTGAAAAGACAATCATTGTCGTCCTCAACTGATTTGTCTCTTGAAGAACAGTAGCAGCGCGAGACAATGGCGCAGGCGCAACTGTCCTTTGGAGTTCTTTGATGCCTATGGTGATAAAGACGATTGTTAGTGAAGGACCACCAGCGACTGAGCACACATGGTACGTCAAGGGAAAAAGTACCAGACGCCGTCTCAGCTCATTGTTGAACAAACCATGCCGACAACCAGATCCGAGACCCAAAACAGTTATAGGCAAGGGTTTGGGGGAATCAATTCATTTCTTTGACGTCGTCTCGACTGTCCTCAATCATGCCTAAAACGCAAAATGCAGAGCAAAAAACAACACTAGGTGACATCACCCCATGCCCTATAACGCACTGACTCCTCCTCGAACTTCAAGATACCAACGGTTGGGAATATCCATCGTCTCCATCGCGTAATTCCACGTATTCCTCGTCAAATAATTAGGGCCCCGCGGTAGGCACGCGGGATCAGGTAGTAGGGAAGGTGAATACAGAGAAGTGAAAGGCCGTCCCTTGAGTCTGCGGTGGCTAATCTTGTCGCCGCATGAACCAATTACATCTCTGGGTAGCCGCATCTTTGGGATCACGGACGCTCAAAGCATGTAAGCGAAGAGACCAATGGCAGCAACGGCAGCAGCGTTGCCGTAGCGGGCAGGGTTGGCAGTCGGGGCGGCCCACGCGGACGAGCTGGCGCTGTTGGGAGCTTGGGTAGCGGCAGCGTTGCCACTGCCAGTTCCAGTGGGAGCTTGGGTGGCCGCGGCCGAGGCCGAGGTGGTGGCACCAGAAGCCTCGCCAGCCTGGGCGTTGATAGTACCGCACTGAGACTTGATGGACGTGGTGCAGTTGTCCTGCCCGTTCTTGTCACCAACGTTGGCGGCGATGCAATCTTCATATGCTTTGTTGCAGATGAAGGTGGGCATGGTCTGCTCGTAGTACTCGAGACCGGGGGCGGAGCCATTCGGGCAGATGCAAGAGTACACAAGGGTGCTCTGACGATGGGGAGTTAGTACAGCTACAGGAGTCGGGCCCTGTTGCAGGGAGATTTGATTTGGGGGAGAAAAAGATATAAGGAGACACAAAGTATGTAGAGGGCGAGAAACAAGGTAGTTGGCGCGCTGATGTTGGAGAAAGACAGAGCGACTTACCGAGTCACAGTCGTTGGTCGTGGGGTTAGGCTGGCAGAGGACCTTGCAAGTGTTGCGCTCGGCGACACACCAGTTGGCTGGGGTTGGAAAGTCAGCTTCATCTTCCGAGACTCTAGCTTAGGACAAGGCCGGTGGCGCCGGCAAAATTTAATGCAGTTCGAGTTGACTCACCTTTCTGGTTGACAGTGATAGCGGCGATGTTAATGTCCTGAGCGGTGTAGACCTTGCGCTGGGCAGAGACAGCAGAGGCAGCCGAGAGGGCCAGAACGGCGAAAGAAGTACGCATGTTGACGGGTTGTTATGCTGAACAGAAATAGTAGAATGGGTGTTGTTGTTGCGTTGTTTGGGTCGACGAAGGGAGACAGGGGTGGATGTCTGGCGATCAATCAAGTTATATTGGGTTCCAAGGTATCGTAGACGACAGTGTGAGGATGTTGTGCCTGATCTGCTTCGTGGTGATGTTGGACGGACGGTGGACGGGAAAAGAGGAAAAGGACGATCAAAACAGATGGGCCACGCGGGCAACGATGTGGTTTTATTGCGAGGCAAGCATGCGACAACGGTAACGGGTAGGTAGGTAGGTATGGTTCCCACGTCTAGCTCCGGGCCGCACTTGCTTCGAATGCGGTAAGCGCAATGGGGGAGAGGGGGAAAATGTGAGGAGGGAGGTACGGTGTCGGGGGTGCCAGAAGACAGACAATTGCAAGGGTGGCTGGTGGAACAACAGAAACCGCACCTTTCCTCTTGCAAACATCAGAAAGACAGGCAGGCATGGTTTGATTGCGGCACCTGTCCGGCCGGCGGACCGCGGTGTTTTTTCCTCTTTCCATCCTTCCCTCCCCTACCCTTCCCACGATGCCCGCTTTCCATGTGGGTGTGTGTGTGTGCTCTCTAAAGGCAGTTAGTTGCAGGTTGCCGTTCTTGGCTCCTTCCCACAAAAACTGTATATGTGTGTGTGTGTGGCTGAGATCCACACATCTTGCAAGGTCACATTGGGGGAAAGAGGTAGAGGAGGGAAACGACCAGGGAAGGTGCCGGTAGGTATCCCCCTCCTAGCGTCCTAGTAGCGCGTCTTTCTCCAGCGTACCACCATGCCTCTACTACTGCCTACCTACCTATCTCCGTTGACAATTTCTATCGGAGTGTTGTTGATTTCCCTCGCATCGCGGTGAGAGCGAGCCGACACCGAATCGGAGTCGCCAGCCAGCTCGCACAGACGGTCCACGCTTTTCTGTTATTGGCAGGGACTGGTCGCCAACCGACCGGCCGGGGTGGCACGTACCCGATAGCCTCTCACAAGATAACCTAGGAACGCTGCTTCGGGCACTCGACGTGTGCCCAACTCTGCTCTGTACCTACCTAGTTTACGCGGTTCGACATGGCCGAGACAAGACACCGAGTTCGATGCGGCTAAGGTTTTGATCGTGCTTTTGCGGCGTAATCTCTTGCCTTTGCACATCGTAATCACTGTCATCAACGCCGTCGATTGCTGAGGGATAAATTTGGGGTGGATGCCCGTCAACGGGCAGGCATTGGCTGCCCTGGTCACTGTACCTGGCCCCGGTCGCTTCAGACTTTGAAAACTGAAACTTTCCTTGGTCCCTCGTGATGGCCTCATCCGCGTCGTCGCTTCTTTTCCACCTTCTTCCATAATTACCTCAGACACGTCGCGCGCCAATGCCAGCGCCAAGCTGGATGGTTGCTCCCACTCACCCTCACCCCGGCCCTGTTGTTCTTCTTTCTCATTATTCGTAGGGCGACAGGCAATACGGATATGTAATGATGGCTTCCAGCCCGGCTTGCCTTTCGTATCCCAATAGTCCTCTTTGAAAACACCCACCGGATGTCACCGGTTGCGACGAAATGGGATGGCGACGGCACGCTGTGCAGAGCTGCAGGTGCCATTACGGATACATTACCGCAGCATTCCTCGCGGCTCCGGTCTCATGCCTGACAGAAGGAAAGAAAAGAGGGAGTGTAAGCTTGCTTGCTTGCGTACCTCGGTACCTACACCGTATGTATCCGCCGTTTCCTTCGTTTTTGCAGGCCCCGGGCTTTCATCTTGGGCTACCGCTACCCAACACAACTCCACCTTCCGCATTTCTTTCCATCCCCCACTCCTCGGTCTATCACCAGCGAGTGCGCCATCCCCAATCTGGACTAGAACGCCAGGAACACCAGCCACAGATATGCAGCTGGCTGCTGCCGTGGTCCGTGGAGACTTTGCATTTAGTGTGGACTCCAGAAACCAAGGTGTTTGTACTTACCCGCATACTTTGTGGGTCTATATGTATCTATTACCAATCAATTGGACGCAATCCACTTGGCCCCTGCGGCTGTTCCACTTGCTTCCGCCCCTCCTCTCGCTCTCTGCTCCCACCCCCATCACCTTCGCATTCTCTCGGGTTTCAATGACTTCTTGACGCGTCCGACGGGCGGGCGATCAACTCACGGCATCTTCTCCGCAGTCTATGTTCTCAGGACGCACCGTTCTAGTCTCATGTCCGGGCTGTACGGATATGGTCAGTCAGATCAAGCGGTAATCGGCATCAACCTCCGGTTACTCGGCATGGTGCCCTTTGCCTCCCTCACGATGTCTCATCTTGCGAAACGAACGTGACCTCTCCTGCCCCCTTCTCACCTCCTATCGCATCCTCCTCTTCTTGGCGTCTCTGAAGATGCGGCCATGTTCACTGGCTCCCTACCGAGGTCTTGTTCCATGATCTGTTTCCGTTTGCGAAACCCCCCTTGCTTTTGTTTGAATCACCAACTCCCAGCCCAGATACCTACGTGAAGGCCCCCAGCATTGGATCATCGCACGGCACCTGCCGCTTGCCTTGATAGGCCGCCGAATGGACATCTATGTAATAGCTTTCGGTCGAACCCGGCTCCAACTTAATACCCTGTCCTGCCACTAGCCTTGAAAATATCATCCATCCATTCATCCACCTTGCCATGGAGCTAGCCCGGCGCAAGCGGACCTTCGCGCCCAAAGCTCTAACGCCGTTGCAATGGACCGTTGCGGCGCAAAGAGGCCGCCCTGCAAAGTGACGGGCGCCTCCTCGTCCCGAAAGATTGGGGCCGGTTCCAATGCCACAGGTCTTTATTCTCGAGTCGACAAAGCGGCCAGATCAATAACGCCGACCGCAAGTACGAATACGTAGTGCGAACGGGACCTGCTCGTAAGGTACAGGTACATAGTACAACCTGGCACCTGTGGCAACCAACAGGTGAACTCCCCCAACACCTTGGGCGCGGAGCTAGCCGCAAGCTTGCTGTCCAATCAACGTGGTCAATTGCACGCCCAACCTTTTGGTGATCGATCGTCATCAGCAGCCAGGGGAGGGGGGGGGTAACACGGTGAGGGGCTGATCGTTGGAGAACACAATAGGTAGGCTTATCGTCGACTTCTAATCAAGCCTGGTTTGTCACGACAATAGCTTCTGGCTTTCTTTGTCCAGGTAGGTTCCGCATGCTTCCTCATCCCATCCCATGCCAATCCAACGTTGGACACTTGGCGGTTGCCAGCAGTTTGCCAAGTCGCCCCCGGAGTTACGGAGCCGACATCGTATCGGACCATCCGCAGCCATACAATCAATTCCTCGGCATCCTCCAGCTGCATCCGTTGCATCACACCCTCCATCACCAACCACCCCGAGCCATGCGTGCGCATACCTACGCACTCCTGCAGCCTTTTGACATGCTGCACGCAGAACTGGCCTAGAACAACAACACCAAGCTGCCGATACGAACTCTGCTTTCTGCGCCGCCAATAAAGCTCCCGCCACTGGGGCTTACAGAAGCCACCGCGTCTGTCGGCTCCTGCGCTTGTTGAGGGGTTCGGCCTGATGAGCTTTCTCAGCTGTTTCCGTCTTTCATCCTTCTTTCCCCCCCAAGTTATCTTTCTTCTTTCTCTTTCGTTTTTGTCACTTCTGAAAGCCTAAGGATGTTCGATTCGAAACGCACAAGCTCGTCCAGGCATGGGATTTTGGAGAATCCCATCTTCGTAGGACGAGAAAGGATCTACGCAACGCCATGCAGCCGCCCCCAACGCCGCTAACTTGGCACGCCGGGCTGTGGGGATCGGACGAGGATCCAGGTTGCGCGTCCCCGTCCGAACCTGGACGTCATATACGGCTGTCTTGACCATGTATGATATAATGTCGCATGCCTCGCGTAGACTGGGTGCCTCTGTGAAGTTCAGCGTAGAGGGGATCCTTGTGTTTAACGACAAAATTGGTTTGATGAATCCCGATTCGCTCTGGAACGCCTTCTATTTTCAATGGCCGACACCAGTAACAGCATGACGGCTCAATGGCCATTATCGTTAGTTGTCTGACGTGCTTCGATATGCAATACACTCCAACCGTATCCCGTAGCTGTCTGACTGGTTGCTAGACACTCCTCCCTTGAGGCTTGGTCCCCACCAAATTTAGGCTCTTCTCGCGACAGGCTCTACTCCAACTTCAAGTACGTCTTTCACCACGCCCCCCTCACTTCTCACTTTCTCGCCTCCGCTTCTCACGCATCGGTTCCATGCGCCCAGCTGCATACACAACCCTTCCAATGTCGTACACTTGGCCTGATATCCCAAGCCGCCATCTTCTACCCGTCTACGCGCGTCAGAGTCATTGATTATGGAGTTGATGGACCCAGCTATGCTCGATGGTTGCAGCATAGACAGCGGCATTTGAGGTTCCGGGAACACTTTTTGCAATATTGGCACTCGCCAAATCAAAAGGCAGTAGGCTTCTATGCAGTATGCTATCAGCAGCAAGAGGATCGGCGGCGGGTACTGCACATGGAAGTGCGTCACGCTGAGAGACTCGATGAGCGTATAGAAATCCTTGAAGACCAGGGGTGGGCCGCCATCCGTGACCAAGAATGGTCGAGCGGCCACTTTATGAGCGTGCTCTCCGAGAAGGGCCGCCTCGTACTGAAGATGCGCCAGAGCCACGTTGGCCGTATGCACCCAGTTCTGCATGAAAGGCGCGCTGAAGGTCGGAAAGCTGGCCATGCGCACCGTCACGCCGACGAGATAGTCGTCCTTGTGCCCATAGATGGCATTGCCCGGTCTGATGGACCCGGTGCGGAACCCGCCTGGCTGCAAAGGGTCCTGCGGTATAGCGTTCGCGTTGCAGACGAGGCGCTCCGCCTCGGCTTTCGATTTCGCATAATTGGCAAAGTACTCGTCGTGGGCCCGCAGCGGCTTCTTGAAGTCCTTCTCGTCCAGGACCTGGAAGAAGTCTGTCGGCCACTTCTTCCAGAGGGCATTGAAGAACTTGACGGGCTTCAGCGCCACGCTGCAGGATGAAGTGAAGACCAGAACTTCGGCACCGGCGGTCCTGGCAGCAGCAACAACGTGTGCGGTTCCGGCCGTGTTGACGCGGGAGCAGCGGTCATAGACCAACGGGCAGCGCTCGGCCGGGCGGATGACGGCGGCGGTATGGAAGACTGTCAAAGGAAGAGAGGCGACGGACTCAGCCCATGGTTTGAAAAATGCGGCGGAGGTCGCTGACTCTGATGAAATGTCGGCCTGCGCGAAATCGACCCTGGACACCGGGCCCTCGCTCATGTCGTCGCGTCCGGGCTTGCGGAAATCGATAATACGAATGGCCTCGGGCGGGTGGCCACGCGCGATGAGCTGGATGACAATCTGCCCTCCGACCAAACCTAGACAACATCGTGGGTCAGCTGGTGCCACGCGACCATTAGAATACAAGATTCACACCCGAGCCACCGACGACGATGTAACGTCTGTCCAGCTTGGGCGGCAGATGCGGAGTCCAGTCGATGGGCTGTTTCTCTGTCCGCTCAAAAGTTCGCTTGACGTGCTCTGGCGTCCATCGGTCCGGCGAAATCCGCAGAGCCCCGGGGTAAGGGCTCGACATGGCGCGGTTGATCTTCCAGAGGTACACCAGCAGAGTTGTCACCAAGCCGAGGGCGATCCTGGCGGTCCATGACTCCAGCACCATGTTGATCGATATCGCCCGCTACAACCTCGCTCGTTGGACGGTTACGAGGTCGACTGCCAACCGGGAGTCCGCGCGATCTAATGCTCTGCTAGAAAAACAAGACGGAATGTGAGTTGCAGTTGGGGAAGAAGCTTGTTTTCCACGAGAGAAGGGGGAGCGAGGGGTCGGGACGCTTTTTATGCCGCGTGGTTTTCAAGACGAGGGAGCATGAGCTACATGCATGTCAGGTCGCAGTTGGATTTGATCAACGCTTCAGAAGGGGGCAGATGATCTAGTTTACTACGTAGTCCTACCTACATAGGTAACTTACGTATGGTAGGTACACTAGGAATTGCCCCCACTATACTATTCAAAATGCAACGGCAGATCTCCACCCCGGGCTTCACCAACTCCCCGAACATCTCTTATTCGTATTCTAAGCGACTTGCATGCCGGCCTTGAATAGTTCCCGGAGCGCGCAATAGCTCCATCCTGAGCAAAGCCGACGGCATGGGAGACGTCAAGCTTTCACGCCAAGTTATTGCACTCATCCGGCCCGTAGACTTTCGTCCGGTGCGACCCGAAACCACGCAGCGCAGTAACCACGGCGCGCGGTCCACGAGCCGCAAGTACAGAGTCCAGACGGTTCCAATTGCTCTGTCTTTGCTCGTGTGGGGAGCTCTCGCCCAAATCTTGAGCCCCTTTTCCTTTGAGCTTTGGGCGCATGATTGGCCAGAAGCATTCGTCAACTTCCCACCCCTGACAGCTTCCCCCGCACAAGCGGACCTGTGCTGCAGCCTATACGAGACGTGCAGCGCGGAGGAAGCACGGAGGGCTGTTGTCCGCCGCCATGTCAGAACTTTATTGTGTCTCTTGGGACTATCCGTATCGGACTGTCACGAGGCCGTACCCAGACTCAATGCGTCAACCAGCCCTGTCTGTCCCGGTCGTGTGGGTTCGAGGAAGCTTGCTAGACGAGAGCTGCATCTTGAGCTCTTTCTGGATGATTGTTGGGCGGAAACGACGTCCGTTCTTGGGTGGACGAGGGAAGGTGGTAAAGCCAATTTTAAAGGCGAGGCGTCCCAAAGTCTTTTTCCTTGTCCCTGACAGAATGATTGCTCTTGCCCGAGGGGGACCTTTGCGGATATCGCACGAACCCAAAGATCTCAGATGATGCCCTCTTCGACGTCGTAAAACTGTTCCATGGAACGAACACTCCATGGATGTTTCTGCCAAAGTTTTACATGCTCACCACGAGATGAAAATGCCTCAATTGAGTTGCCGATCCGAAGTCTAAGAACCAGGGCCCTGCACTAGCGTCAATCTTCCCTTGTCCTATCTGGCACATATTGTACCAACCCATTGAGACTTACCTACCTCGAACGAGGTCAGTAGTAAAGAATATAGTGACATTGCTTATTTGGGTACAATGGGGGTTTTTGCGGTCAGTGTGGTAAACAGCCTCTAATTTGATCCTGGTGATATGGATCCTAGGAGTGTTGCAATTTCGGGTTAGGGCTAGATGGTTTGAGAGGCTGTCTTTTTTCGTGGAATTAGGAGGCCCGATGAGTTATTAATTGAGTCACCGGTTATACCTACGAAAGTATCAATATCGCATAACCTCACACCAGCGGCACGTGCGAGTCACTCGGCCCCTGACATTTATAGCTCGAATAATGGCATAAGTACCACTAGCAAAGTGTAACACCAGAGTTGCCCTTCAGACTCAATACAATACGGCAGTGGATATGAACTTTCAGTGTATCGTTTTCCACAGGACCGTCTCAAGACCCTCACTTAGAAAACCCCGGAGACAGGACAGAAATCTGGTCCCATCACTGTTTCTATCTGGGTGGACAAAGACGAAGATCTTTGTGAACATCCAGTTTCCTTTCATTTACATTTATCGACGGTGTGTAACTCTAAGAATATCACGGGCTGGCTGGACCTGATTCCTGAAAGGTCAGAAGAGGGCTGCGGGAGGCCAGTTGCCTCTCAATCATGCGTTGAGCCAGGGTCATCCATGATTCGTGTTAGCCTCAAGCTTTTCAAAGGGCTTGTCAAACGCCGTTTTAGTAACTTGATCTACAACTGGGTACACAAACAACATCTCTCATATCAATAAGCCGCCCCGAGTTCGCGAAGCGGTTCGGCAAGAGTTTGGTTATTCTGAAAATCCGTTCAGACTTTTGACAGTCGGCGTAATCATGGTCTCTGGGTACGATTGAATGATCAGTCCAATGCCACGGGTCCTTGTTCTAGCCGCCTCTTACAGATTTTACGCAACGTACGACGTTCGGGTATCGACTAGGAGATCTAGTTCCAGACGTAAACAAATATATTTCCGCCTTGTGTCACAAGAACCCCAGATATACGCTAATTCTACTCTTTCAAATCCTGCCAGATATCGCCTAGGTTTACTTCCGTCACTATTACAAAATCTATCTAGAACTGCTGCTCTTCCTCGGTACCCTGGTTCGCCGCTCCAATTTGTTTCGTCATGTCCGCCCAGTGTGACTCTCGCTGTCTAGCTTCACGTTGAAGCAGCCCAAAAGCTCTATGCCGGAAGTGAACAACGCCAGTAAGAATCCGGGCCTCAGGTTCATGCAAAACAACGGCGAGTGGGCCGAGTCCTTCGTTTAGTCACCCGGAAATACTGGAAGAGTGTCAGGACCAAACAGTCAGTCCACCGGCCAAGGGGGTTGCGTAAGGTCAGAAGACGTAGGCCTAAGACAGGGCTCACCGGGTGAGCCCCAGGGGACGACTAGCGTCCCAACCGACGGGCTTGGAATGTGTTGATCAAATAAGGGATGATTGTGAGATAGAAAAGAGGGAGCCACTGCCCACCTAGGGGGAAGGGGGCAGGTGGAAATAACACAACTAACTGACCCCTACCTACTGTCAGCGACTCTACCACTCTGTGCGAACCCAGCCTGTGACAAAGAGGTTCATTTTGCTGCGGTCCATGAGAAAGTTTTTACGTTGCAAAGACCCTAAAGAATCTTGAAATCACCGTCTGACGAACGATTGTGGGTTTCATGTTCCTGGTTGACGTCAAAACGACGGAAGCGAAATGTTTGCGATAAGATGTTTGGACTCTCTCCAGCCAATGGGGTTGAAGTTGGGAGCATGTCAGGGGACGGGACAAGAGCGGTTCACAACTTTCATTACTTCTCTACTACCGACATCCCGTCTCATATCGATTACTCTGTTCTGGTGGGATACAGTGGGATCAAGCGTGTCTCTACTCTAGCAGTGAAACCATCTGGATGATATACCCAGTCAGTTCTCATTGTGCGTAGTATGTTTACCCAACCAGCTAAAGGAAACATATGTATTTGATGTGATTATGCGTTCCACAAACTTATAAGAAGGATGCAAACTCAAGGGAAGAAAGGTACTTGATAGTATATGTAACTGTAGTCGAAGTCAGACTGCGCAGGCACCTACAGAGTGGGACAGAGCCGGCTCGGCACGTTGAGGATCAACTTGATCCAACTGTCTGCAAGGATGTACTTGCTAGTGAGTATAATGCTCTCAGGCAGGCCTAAGTTGCTTATGTAAGGTTAATTTCAATGCAAACCGTGGCCTGCAAGCTTCAGGTTGTTGGTGGTGCCTCCAGCTGTAAATGGTTCTTGCTCGCTACACCTGCAACCGAGATACAAATTCAATGGGTCGGAAAGAAGAAGGATGTGTCAAATACCCAACCCTTTTGTTCCCGAAAGTCAATGCCTTGGACCCCGGATTTGCCGCACAGACCAGCTTTCGTTGTTGATCTCAATGACAGGTGCTCAGTTTGACTGCGAGCGGTGAAGGTGGAAAGAGCAGCCTGGTTCTTAAGTCTGTCACTCTTTCTGCCTTGATGGTCAGGGTCAAGACTACACATAGGGTGTGCCACCCATCGCCTGGGGTGCTCACAACTCATCTTGCCACAAGAGACTGTTGATGGCAGGTGGCAGTGAGCGGATATCTTCATGCACCCCTGAACTTGGCCCAATAGACCAAAAGAAATAACGCTTGGACCATGTAGCGGTGAGAGTGATACTGATGCCTGATTGGTTGGCAGTACCCCCGCAATCCCTTTTGATGCTAGAGACTTAACCCAGCACCACCAAAGCTATCAGTGGCAGATAGGCGCTAGGCCCAGCAAAGAAGGGGGGGGGGGGGGGGAATACCCTTTGCCTCCAAGCCTATTGTGCCACTGGTCGGCCTTGTTGACTGTGCCCCGCCTTGCCCACAACAAGTGGCCCTCCAAACCTCTGAAAACCATCACCAACACCGTTTCTCCCCCCTAGCTCTTCCGAACCTCAACTCTGCGCTGCGCGCGTGAAAATATTCCCCTTCTCCATTCCACCTTGCGTCGCAGCATTCTCCAACATCCGTCGAGCCACAATACACAATGAAGGGCGAGGTAAGCTGAACACCACTTTGTTCTATTCCTGCCATCCCCCAATCCTCCATTGTCGCAGCGCTGGTCGTATCGTCAACTGGCCATTTCTCAGTGCCGCTGTCGCTGCTGCTGCTGCTGCTGAGGCGACCCCTGGAAACCGGCCTAGCTGTTCCATTTTACCTCGGTGTGTGGTTCTAGTACTGACAGCAATGTCTCCAGATTCTTCACCTTCATCTCGGCCAGGCCGGTACCCAGCTGGGTAACTCTGCTTGGGAGCTGTACGTCCATCCCCATCCCATCCCTTCTCGATGCCGAGAAGGGAGATGCGAAAGCCGATGAAGCTGACCACTCAATTCAAACTACAGTTACCTCCTCGAGCACGGCCTCGGCTCTGATGGTCGTCCCGACCCCAACGCCAAGGATATCGTTGATGGCGGTTCTTACGAGACGTTCTTTACCGAGACCAGCAATGGCAAATACGTTCCTCGCTCCCTCTTCGTTGACCTCGACCCCTCTCCCATCGACGAGATCCGAACTGGCAGTTACCGTCAGCTTTTCCACCCCGAGCTGTTGATCAGCGGCAAGGAGGATGCTGCCAACAACTATGCTCGTGGCCACTACACCATCGGCAAGGAGATGGTTGACAATGTCATTGAGCGTATTCGCCGCGTCGCTGGTACGTCTCCACTTGCCGCCCCCCTTACCCCTCGGCCCGCGCCTAGACTGACCAACCACCATTATAGACAACTGTCACTCCCTCCAGGGCTTCCTGATCTTCCACTCCTTTGGTGGTGGTACTGGCTCCGGCTTCGGCGCCCTCCTGCTCGAGCGTCTCTCCTCCGAGTACGGCAAGAAGTGCAAGCTCGAGTTCGCCGTCTACCCTGCCCCCCGTGTCTCGACCGCCGTTGTCGAGCCCTACAACGCCGTCCTGTCCACTCACAGCACCATCGAGAACTCGGACTGCACCTTCCTCGTTGACAACGAGGCTGTCTACGACATCTGCCGTCGCAACCTCGACATCCCCCGTCCCGGTTACGAGCACCTGAACCGCCTGATCGCCCAGGTTGTCAGCTCCATCACCTCGTCCCTCCGCTTCGACGGTGCCCTCAATGTCGACCTGAACGAGTTCCAGACCAACTTGGTCCCTTACCCCCGTATCCACTACCCTCTGATCAGCTATGCTCCCGTCATCTCGGCCAACAAAAGCTCCCACGAGAGCTTCAAGGTCCAGGAGCTTACCTTCCAGTGTATGTCACACCTTCTCCCGCTTCCAGGCTCCAAGAGACTAACCAACTGCAGGCTTCGAGCCCAACAACCAGATGGTCGTCTGCGACCCCCGCAACGGCAAGTACATGGCTGTCGCCCTCCTCTACCGCGGAGACGTCGTCCCCCGCGACTGCAATGCTGCCATTGCCGCCCTCAAGGCCAAGTCCTCCTTCAACCTCGTCGAGTGGTGCCCCACTGGCTTCAAGCTCGGCATCAACTACCAGAAGCCCATGGCTGTCCCCGCCGCCGCCGGTGACGGTGGTCTCGCCTCCGTCGACCGCTCCGTCTCCATGCTTTCCAACACCACTGCCATCGCCGAGGCCTGGTCGAGACTGGACCACAAGTTTGATCTCATGTACAGCAAGCGCGCCTTCGTCCACTGGTACGTTGGTGAGGGTATGGAGGAGGGTGAGTTCAGCGAAGCCCGCGAGGACCTTGCTGCGCTCGAGAAGGATTACGAGGAGGTTGCTGCCGACTCGCTCGACGCCGAGGAGGACGATGCCGAGTACTAAACCGGCTTCGGAGACTGTCCCGTATTTTTCGTTTCGCGATAAATCGGCTGCTGCGACGAACAAATCACGAACCAGGTGGCAGCCTTGAACGAATTTCATGAAAAGCTTGTTTCTTTGGCGGTCGTTGGAGGGTCGGTTCGGTAGATTCCTCTGTTGTCGTTCTCGCTGAACGAACATGTACGCGCGGAAAGGCACTGGATTACCCTATAGCCCATGAATGGATATTTCGGAGTCGAGCTCGAGTTGATAATAGATGAGACCCAAGTCACTTTCTTCTTCCACACAAGTATATACGTGGTTACACCCCCCGACTAGCCTACCGGGAGCCACGGGGGATTCAAGGCAGTCACTTGTAAATGCATTTATGTTTCCAGAAAAATGAACAGCATGGCGTCATGTTGATAGTTTCGAGTGACATGCCACTAGCTTGGGATTGGACTATTGCACACGCTGTGGAAAACCGGGAACAAGCATATATTTTGAAATGATTAATTTTGAACGCCTATTCCTGACCCTTGTCTACGCTTACTTCAGTGTTCCAAGAGATTTGTACATGCGGGATATCTCCTCGCCTTATACGGATACACCTCGCAGCCTACTTAGCCCTGCTTTTTCTTCCACTCTGACGCTCTCTTGGCGCCGCGACCGGTGGGCTTCGACTTCTTGACGCCGCCGCCGCCAGCGCCCTTGGGCTTGCTTCGCTTGTTGAATTTCAGGTCCTTGGGCCTGCCGTCCTTGGCGCTGGCGCGGCGGCCCTCGAAGATGAAGTCCTCGGGCGCTTTCATCTCATCTTTGGGGACGGCGCCGGAGCCGTTGCCCGGGGCGCGCGGCTTCCCCCTGTCGCCTCTGTTGCCGAGGCGCTCGCGGTTGGCGCCGGAGCGGCCCAACAGGCGCGCCGCACGGCCGGCCTTGGACTGCTGCTCGGGGGTGATCTTGGCTCGGTACTTTGTGTTACCGGGAGCGCCCGGCCCGCCTGATTGGGCAGCCCTGGCCTTGTTGGTTCGCTCCATGGCGAGGGCTGTCTTGTGAGGGGCCTTGGCGCGGGTTACGCGCATGATGCGGGGGAGCATGGGGGGGTATTTCTTGCCATTCAGGAGGAGGGCAGCTTCCACGTGGATTCCATCCTGCTTTCTGTCAGTTTTGCCGTGTACCTATGAAGAGAAAAGTCATGCAGGGATGTAGATGCTTACGTAGAACTGAACGTAGGCGATACCCTTGCCTACCCTCGTCTTGGGATCGCGCACAACGCGCACGTTCTCGACTTTGCCGGCGTGCTTGCCGAATGTCCTCCATAGCCCTTCCTCGACATCGGCAGGGACCTTTGTGCGCTTCTTCTGGACCGTCTCGCCTTCGTCGTTGGTAGAAATGATGGTCTCGTCGTCAATGAAGCCCAGATTGCCAACGAAGACGCAGCGGCGGTGGTCCGTAGGCGCGGGGTGGGCAATGCTGTCGACGCGCAGGTGACGGTCGAGGACGACGGTGCCGTTGAGCTCAGCGCAGACCTTGCGCGCGGCAGCCGGGGTGGAGAAGACGACGTAGGCGTTGGCCGACTTTGTTGTCTCCTTCATGAGGGACTTTGTGATGTAAGCCGCGCGCTTGGGGAGGCCGCCCCCGGAGAAGGCGACGGAGCGGAAGCGAATCGACTCGATCTTCTGCGGCGGGGTCGCGTCCTTGTCGAGAACGCTGGAGAGGTGGGCCTCGAGTGTGCGCTTGGCCGACTTGTTGTCAATGGCGTCGGAAGCGACGTTGGAGAGGAACACGGTGCGGTTCGCCTTTTCCATCTCGCTGTCCTTCGTCTTGGTCTTGGCGTCGGCGGCAAGGGACTCGTGGACAAGGGGTGTCTCATCGTCAGAATCCTCGCCCTCGGACGACGTTTCCGAGGTCGCGTCCTTGCTATTTTCCTCGGCCTTGGTCTCCTTCTTAGTGCGCTTCTCGGCCGGCTTCTCCTTCTCTTCTGCCTCCATGAGCTTGCTCAGATACTTGCCCTCGATATCATCCTCCTCCCGCTTGCGCTTCCGTTCTTTCTTTGCCTTTGGGACCGGCTTTGAGACTTCCTCTTCTTCTTCGCCGTCGTCTGACACCTGTTCGGCATCCTCGTCTGCTTCGGAAGAGGATTCATCCTCAGCAATACCGTCGAGGTCAATGTCATCATCGCTGCCAACCTCGGACAGGTCTTCATCGTCTCCCTCGTCGGCGTCTGGGAGCTCCTCGTCGGAGTCGGCGGTTTCGAGGTCGATATTTGCCTTTGGGGCAGGCGGTTCCGCGTATCTCGTCTTCTCGGGGGCTTTCACAGGCCCAGCCTGATTCATGTTAGAATTTTCTTGGCCTCATTGCTCGATTTGTAGTAAAGGACTTACACTGGATGCGAAAAGGGCATCGAGGGTGGGGTCAATGGCCTTGCCCGAGGCGGCGAGTTTTGTGCTTCTGTGCCTGCTATTAATATTTGAGACATCTTGATCGTACAAATGAGTGGAATTACCTCTTCCCCATTGTTGCGACAATTTTCCCTCGAATTGCTGGATCTCAATGTACTGCAATGGGCTTCTGTAGATGTACCGATTCCCCAATTCGCTCTCGCATCAAGAAAAAATATCAAGCTCTCTGCCGCTGGTCTCTGCGCGCAAATCGATAAGAGATCTCGGAGGGTCAGGGCGGCGCCGATAAGGAGGCGGAACAACCGTCAATTGGTGCAAAACGTCAGAAGGCCGCTATTTGCCGGTGGTAAGTGCACCGTGCCCTCTGTTGTGCCAGCTCTCACCGCTTTCGCTGTCAGGGCGAAGCCTTTCTGCCGACCGATCCTGGTTCCGCACCGGGCTAGGGGGGGGGGGGGTGTGTAGGCGACAGAGAGGGAGCAGAGCAGGTGAGCGCATCTCTCTCTCCATGGAGCGGCAGGTCACTAACGCTTCTCTTCCTTCTCCGAAAACCCACCACAACACCACTACCTGCGCCCGCCCACGTCTGCTTTTCGGGACCAGACAATCGCACGCGTTGATGCTGCTCTCGAACAGCCCTCTTTTACCACTTCAATTTGGGAGACATCTGCTTTTCTCCCCACAGCACCCAGCCCGCTTCCCCGACTTGACGCTGTCGCTGCTGCTCGTCCCTCCACGGCCCGTCTTCGTTCCCACGAAAACTCCTACCCGAATTGCACCTCCTCACGACACAAATCTCCTCCAAACCACCCGTTGAACTCCTACAGCACGGTTTCGGCCTATTTTAATAAATGGCAGCCACGGCGTCAGCGCCGCCTGCCCTCTCTCCAGGGCAGGCGACGCTTGATCACGACGATAGCAACATTTCCAGCCCTCTGAGCGACGTCGAAGACAAGGACGGCGAGGGTGACTCGCTAGACGGCATGCAACTGGATCGTCCTCGGGAAGACCCTGACGAAGCGCTCGACTCCGACAGCAACCTGTCTGAGGCGAACGACACTGAGGCGGAGACTGAGCGTCTTTACGACACCCCGCAGGCTCAGCGCCACAAGGACGTGGTTGTCAATCAGTTCAACGATGGCCAGGTCTTCGATCGCACACCAAGCAAGCTTCAAAAGACATTTTCCGTCGACGCCACTGACGATGGCGACAACGACAGTCTTTCCGACCGCGACGACGTGTCGATGATCTCAAGCCACGCCGACGAGGCCTCGCCCAGCAAACCCAAGAAATCCACCACGCTCCCATCTACCGAGGATGATACTGAGAACATTGATTCGAAAAAGAGAAAGCGATCACCGGTCCCAGAGTCATCTGAACCAGGTCAGCCTGCCAGGAAGCGCACTGGGTCGGTCGTGCCCCACGAGCAGGACCAGCACAAGAACGACGTGGAGATGCAGGAGGACGAGGTCCCCTCAACTTCCCACACTGGCGACCATTCTGCGACCGAAGACAATGCCCCAGAACTCCCGCCCACCAAGCGTGGTCTCTTGCGAGACGGTCACAGCCCGGTTAAGGATTTACAAATAACGAAAAAGATAACCCGCAACGGCAGCAGGCGGAAGGGTCACGCCCCAGAGATCAACGAGCACGAGGGTCTCGATGCCGACGGCCGGGATGATGGTCGCAATGACGAGGACTCGGGACCTCACGCTGACGACCATGCCGAACAAGAGGGCGACGATGATGCGGAAGTGTCAAAGAACGACGAAGAGAGTAAGGAGCCCCTCAATGGACCCTTGACTGCTTAGCTGACAGCATTGCGACAGTGGAGAGAAAGCGTGCAGCAGTCGAGGAGTGGACTGATCTCGAAGAGAAATTCGTGGTCTTCCGTGAGCGGTAAGTCGTCCACACAAAGTATGTGGTACTGAACACGCGCTGATGAATATACCGCAGATTGTACAAGGATCGACTAGAGCGCCTCGAGCAAGAAGAACAGTCCCTACAAGCCGAGCCGCCGAGCCATCCCGAATATCTTAACATGAAGCAATGCTTGGACGAAAGGCTAGAAAAGAAGCTCCGCAACATTGAAAAAGAGTACGAGTTGTCAGTCGAAGCCTTGGAGCGACTGGCTGTAGCACGTCGGGCTCAGATCTGGAACCAATTTTATCAGGGAGCTCGAGAATCACGTTCGAAGATGCTTGAACACCTCAACAAGGAATGGTACGAAACGCAGAATGCTAGACGCAGCGCACACAGCGTTCCGGACTACGGGCTTCTGTTTCCTACCAACCCTACGCAACGTACGAGGAACGCTGTCGCGTACAATTCGGAAGTTTCCTTCTTGGCTGGACTTGCCAAACACGAGGGATTTCCGGCAGTGCCGCCCATGCGAGGCGCAAACGGGTCGGAAATTGAAGACGATCTGGAGGCCATGAAGGTTAGTCACTAGCTGGGCTTTTGCATTTGAACGGTCGTTGACCTTGCACAGCGCAATTCGAAGCCACGCCAGCGATCAATCATGCAGCCAATCGAGGATTACCAGGCGGTCGCCTTCGGGGGAAATCTTGGACCTGCTGGTGAGCAGTTCATCAAAGACACTCCATGGGCCAACCCAAACCACATTGCGCACAAGGTCACCACGGGGCCAGTAGTACCTGCTGCAGGCATAAAACCTCCAGCACCACAAGGAGTTAAGACAGTAGCAGGCCCGTCTCACTCCCAACCGATGCCAGTCATCACGAACGGGCACGCCGCCGTGCACACGTCGCCGCAAATGAATCGGTTCACTTCAGCGTCTCCCGAGATGGTGCGGACAGCCAACGTTCTGACTCAGAGCGCTCAGATGAAGCGCGCGGGGAGCCGCACGTCGAAAGCTGCGAAAGATACGGCTCCCAAACAGGAACCAGTGTCGGCGATGGCAAGTTAGGGCGGCATCACCGAACGGCCAACGGCGTTTTCGAGGCTTACTGTACTGTTATGATACCCCACGACGGCTTGGGCGATCCGCCCCTTTTTTCCCTTATTACTAGCTATATTGGCGTACCGACGTGACATCACGGCGGAACTTGCTTTCTGGGCCCTCATGGAGTCGAAGTAGGATCCCTGATCCATCAAAAGATGGGATGGTTGGAGTGGTATAGGAGGCTACTCCTGCATTGGGATGGACAGAAATCCTCTAATGAGACATGTACAGAATTACTGATTGAGGATTTGGTATTCCACATTGATGTAAAAGGCGTAGGAAGCAAGTTGAATCTTGCTGGTATATATTACACAACGCAAATGCTCATCCGCATGCCGAGTTATTCCAACATTTGCTTCGTCGGGAGCTCTTTCCTGCGATGGGCTGTTCACATGACTTCTTTCGTCCGCTCGACTCCTCCTGTCTAGCTAGACTTGGCCTGTTGCCTCGGGGCATCGGGGACCTTAACGTCTTCGAAATCATCCTGGCCGACTGCCTTGATCGTGTACCAGTCTGTGGGTATTCTAGTCAGTCCAACCTTTTTTTGAGTATCGCAAACCAGGGGGGGTGGCATGCGGGGTGGCTGATCACGTACACACCGCGCCGACGAAGCACCAGAGCCCAGCACCAACAGCGAGGTTCTTTGCGAGGTAAGGCTTGCGGGCTCGAATCAAGGCGGGGCCCTGTCGGAGGTTGCGATCGTAGTACGAGGACTTCTGGGGGCTGCATTTCTCTACTTGTCAGGCCACTCATCCGGCGCGGACGGGGGAGGGAACGGGGGCGGCGGCGTACATGGCCATTGCGACTGGATGCTGAGGGGCCCCGCGGAAGGACTATACGTAGGCGACTGGACTATGGGAATTTGGGTGCTGGAGCGGAGTAGAGTTCGTCGTTCGGGGCCCTTAGAGGCGATTCGTGGTGTTGCGCCGTAAGAATTTGAGAACTTGAATATTCAATGCTCAGCCTGTCGCAAAGGGCCGGGGACGGATCGAACCAGAGGAAATTCACAGGCCGAGCCGTTCCCTCAATGCCGATTCATTATCGATAAGGCGGGGAAAGTACGGTAGAACTGATAGTGACGTAGACTTGATAGATAAGCTCTAGTAAGGTTCTTGCCTCACGGGCGGGTCGTCTTTGTGTTGCGGTGGTAGGCGCAAACTGCCTCTCTGACCTGCTGGAAGTACGGATAGAGGTACTTACTACAGCAACAGGCTCCAAAACCCTCAACTCTATTGTTCCCCTACCTAGGTAGGTAGGTACCTATGTAAGCGACTTCCCTTCCGGCCGTGAGATGAATCTATGCTTATTATGCCATAAAAATAATCGTCTCCTTTGCTTCTCTACTCCTGTTATCTTTCTCTAGGTACCTAGTATCTGCAGGCACTTTCTCTTCAACAGTTGGAGTTGGAGCGACGGTCAGGTACAAATAGCTGAGGCTCTAGGGCAGCCGGTGCGCTAACCGAAAACAGCCAGCAGCGGTCGACACGCCCCGTCATAGTTTTACCCGCGTCGCTGTTGCCCGTCACGCAGTCACTCGGCATCGACCAAAGTTGCTTGCTTGCTGCCTCTTTGCAAAGTACACGGCAGTAAACCCGTCAAAGTTTTAGAGCGAGCTGGGAAAACGAGGCAATTGCATCGACAGGTAGCCGCCATCAATCACCCTGGAGTCGCTTCATCATCCTTTCGATTCTCCCATTATTCACTCCGACGAATCATACGACCCTACACGATTGCGACTTGGTTGTTTTCTGCGCGCTGGAGGATGGTGATCTGGAAAAGCCTGAGCTCTCCATATTTCGACAAGTCGCGACAGCTCTCACCCTCGTGATCCCCAGTTTTTCCCTTTCGCCTTGCCAACGCCCAACTGCGACAGCCGCACACAATCAAACCTTGATATCTTGTTCCCCTCCTCGCGGATACATCCATACTCGTAGCGTCTTCGTGCCTAGAGCTCGCCCGCGACCATGGCGGCTCCGTCCCCGCAGGCATCCGTGAGCGACCAGATTCGCCAGCTCAATGATGCAAGGAAGCTCGTCTTAGGCGACGTCAAGTATTACCCGACCGTCGTCAAGAGCATCCTTCCCATTGTCGGGCCCACGGCGCGCGTCGAACTCCGGAGATGGGGCGCCGACTTCCTGGCCGAAGCCTTCTCGACGCCGGCGCTACCCGGCAGCGAAAAGGAGACGATGCAGCTCTTCGTGCTGGACACACTGCAAACCATGGTCGAGACCCCGAACGAGGACCCCCACGTCCTGCGCAGTGCCATTCAGACGGCCGCCAGTATCTATCCCTTTGCGGTGCGATGGATGTACGTGTGCATACCCTACTCCCGAACGAGAGCTCTGGCTGCGTAGAATGGGAGGCTGACTAGATCGATAGCATCAACAACTCGTACGATACCCTCACGTGGGAACGAATGGTCGCAATAAAGACACGCATTCTGCAGATATGGGACGAAGCCGAGTCTACGGTGCGGATATGCTGCATCAAGTTTGCGCAACGAGTCGTTCTTGCACAATCGGTGGCCAACCCCAACGAACCAAGAGTAGGCCGAGCTTTGGACGTCTTCCTTTTTCGGGGCTTACTGACATCTTGCGCAGCGTGGTGACTCCCTCGATATCTCACTAGACAAGATTCCACCAAACCATCAGACGTTGGATGCTAGGACTCTCGACGCCGAAGGAGCTGGATTGCTGGACAGGATGCTGAGCGTATTGCAGGAGAACAGCAGGTAAGGACTGCGATAGGAGGGCCTGTTTGATCACAGCTAACCACAGCACTCTGGTGACAGTGATGTTCTTCTCGTTGATGCCACTTTGAACTGCCTGTCCATTTTGATCCGCAGTCGGCCGGGTACGGCCAACAGGATCCTGAATGCCGTGCTCAACTTTAACCCCATGAAGCTCGCGAACTCCCCCATGACCCCTAGAACCCGCGTGATAGTCAAGTCCATGGAGAAGACTACTCGTATGCTCTTGATTCATCTGTCCAAACGGTACAACCCAGAGCCTCCTTACGTTTGCCGCCTAACCTGCTAACCTCGTAACGCAGCGACCCTCACAACCCAATGGGGCCTCGGATTCAACAGCATGTGGAGAGAATGATGCGTATGAGACACGAAATCTTTGACGAGTCCGGACGCAAGCGCGCTTTCGAAGCCCAACAGCACGCCGAGATGGATGCCAAGCGCCAGCGGATTGCGCCTCAGGTGGCAACGACGCCGCAGATCCAAGTCACGCCATTACCTCCAGGTCCTCACAGCTTGGGCGATGTCTTTACTCTCACTGGAAGCGAAGGACTGAAGGCCTTCGATGTGGGCACACTCCCGACAGTCATGGCTGCGAGAATCAGCATCAACACTCTCATCCGCACAGACGCGCAACTTCTCGCGAAAGCCATCGAGGTAGGTCTCTGTGTGACATGCGTAAGAGCTCATTCTGACGTTTTGCAGGGCATTCAGGGGAGGCTCAACACGTTGGCTGCGCAGCCCGCACCATCAATCAACCCTGAGACTGCTCCTCTAGGCGTCGACGAGGACGACGATTACGAGCCCGATTTCGCTGCCGCCGAGGACAATGAGCAGATTCTTAACAAGCTTGATAGCGATCCACTAAACAGGCCGGATGACACCGATCTTGGACTGAGAACATTCAAGTTGCCGCCTCCCCCTGCACTTACGCCAGAACTGGCTCTAAGCGCGGGTCAAGGCTCTGTGATTTCCTTGTTCCAGTTTATAAAAACCCTGGAAGACCCTGGCAAGAAATCTAAGTCCGGTATCAACCGGTTAGCGGCTAGTACCAACGACCGTGAATCCTGGATTGCCATCATCACACGTCTGGCCAGCCGCTCGTCGGCCGGCTTGGAGGAGGTTAGCCCCAAGGATGAGGCCAGTGGTTCTGTGCATAGGTCGTCTCTCGGCAACAGCATAAGAGACTCGCTTTATACCTACGTACTTGAGGACTTTCGACGGCGGATTGACGTTGCTATCACCTGGTTACACGAAGAGTGGTACAACGATCAGCTGCAGAAGAAGCAAGAGGGAAACCACCCTCTGCACTACGAAAAATGGGCGCTCAAGCTGATCGACGGCTTCTCACAATACCTCAACGCCCAGGATAAGGTCCTCACCCGGTTCTTGGGCGAGGTCCCTGAGCTCAGCCCTGCCATCCTCTCGCGCGTCAAGCTCATGTGTCGTGATCCGCTGGTGGTGCCGCTGGCTCTGACAAGTCTGCTGTACCTGGTCATGATGCGGCCGCCGGCCAAGGAGCTTGCTTTGGACACGGTCCAGGACATCTGGACAGAGTGTAGGTTTCTCGTCCCCTAAGTGCCTTATGACTCCATGCTGACGGATCGTCGTAGACGAGGACGCGCGACCTCTGGCGGCCAAGTACTTGGTCAAATTCCGACCGGCATGGTTGGAATCAGCCAAGGCAGCTGCGGAGGGCGGAGGTAACCCAGCAACGAACAACGCGACGGCGATCACAACGTAACAGGGGCCTTTGCCCAGGTCGCCTGTATGCGGCCACCGGACAACGTGACACGGACGAATACAAGGCATTCGCCCAGTGTCGCATATTTGATTACCGAGAATACTACCGTGAACACATGGAACAGAAGGGTTACGCCACGGCAGCTCCCCTTGGAGGCGACGGGGTCAGCGGACATGTTTAGACGGTCACTGAGCCCGAATAGTATACCCTAACAAACTGGAGTTGGAAGGAAGAGGCAAGCACGAGCATCGACAGATAGCATCTCGGCAGAAGACGGAATAAGGCCAACTGGGAGGAAAGAGCAAAGCGGACGGCAGAAACCCCGGGATGGCATAGGTCTTGACGTTCAGGCCGCGGAAAGTGTAAAGGATGGACCGTCATGTATACATACAGCTTGAGGGGGCAACGAACGGCCTGGGTGTGAAGCAGGCCTGACACACAAAATTCAGTAAAACAAAGTTTTGGGGAAACGGCGGCGTTTTAAATGTACGCAAATCCTCCTTTTTTCGTCTCTCCCTGCCATTGTTCCTGCTTTGTCTTTTTTGCAGTCGACCATTGCGGCAACGCGGCAACGCGGCAACGGGACAATGGTTGGGTATGCTCAGATGCAACACATGAACGGGGTTCCGGCGGAGAAGGCCTCGGCCGCTCCAGCCACCCGCGGAGAGGTCAGGCGCTTTGCGTAGGCCTCTACGGTAGCGGCCTCGATTCTCCGGTGTCTTGTCTGGACGAGTGCTGCGTTCTTTTTGGCTGGAGGCTTAGCGCGGCATGCCACGGGCCTTGCCGGAACGAGATGTGCGCCGTGTAAGTCCCTCGAACCCTGGGGTTCGCTTGGGTCTGGGCGTCGAGGATACTCTCAGTTTGATGGATACCTATTCGACTGGGGGACGTACAAAGCGCCGGGGGAGTTATGCGGTGGGCGGGAGGGCCTTGGCGATAGACCAAAGTGGGAGGCGGGTTCCGGGCTGGCTGGGATGGAATTATACAGATTCCGGCCTAGGCAAAGCTACCCGAGCTGTATGAACTCTTGAAGGTACTTGAAGACGTCCTAGTCGGGTTATCGGGGGGCGTGGGTCGATGTAGACGAACGCTGCAAGCCCAATGATATCCCCAACTCCATGCTCTCTCCGTTCTCTGGAGAGATGGGGCGGCAGAATACGTGGGCGGGGTTTTTGGGGATGTGATCCCCCCCCCCCCCCCCCCCCCATCTTTATTGTTTGCTTCTCCCTTCCTTCTCTGCTTCCTTCCTCATTTTTTCTTTTTCATTCTAGTTTCTTGTAGCGTGCTGCGTGAGTGGGGGTTTCAGTATGAAAAGGGGCACAGATATGTATGGAGGGGGGGAGGGTCTGTTACTTTCCCTTTGTGGTAACCCTCATGTCGCCGTTTGGTTGGATGGAACAGTGCTTTGGGATGTGAAGCTGGGACTTGGGAGGCGCAGACTTAGAAGGCACAGGCTTTCCTCTCTAGATACCAATGGATGCGGAAATTTTGGTTATATCGCATTTGTTCAGCCGGGTTGTCACCGACGTGATGGCCCCGCTTGCCGGGCTAGGTATACTACCTACGTAGTGAGACAAGAGGAACCCAGGATCGTGATGTGAAAGGAGAAATATTTGGAGATTGGATCTGCGCCGGGGGGGTCGCGGGTAGTGAGTAGGGGTTTGGCACTCGGGATGAATTAGATGGGATGGGAGGGGAAGGCCGGGCTGATGAATGCTAGGTACGCAGTACATGTTTTCACTTTGCGATTTGCTTTGACTGAGAAGAGAAAGGGGAACGGATCCGAGTTTATGCCAGGCGCTCTCGATGCGTGATGATGGAACGGAAAAGGCTTGCTGCGATTGTGTAGCATCATTAATAGTTGGCGGCCATATAGCACAGGTCCTGGAAGAAAGAGGGGTATATGCACTTCAAACAGAGAGGAGATTTGACCATTATGCGCATTCGAATCGCGAAAATGCCAGCGGACTTTCATGTCCTTTTCCCGTGGCCCTCGCTACGTGTCTCGCCCAACGCGTCTTATGTAAGATGTTACGCTTACGGCACAGGGTCGGAGATTGAGTGAAAGAGGGAAGGAGATGGATGGGGGATGTGGACCGTGCATTGCTTCCTTTCGGACGGGGAAGAGTGACGCTTGCTGCATCACCAGCAGCGATCTTCGTTGCTGGGAAACAGGGCGAGTGGCCTCCCACTTTCTGAGTGGGGGAGCGGTCAGCCAAGGTCGCTCTGTCTGCTGCAACCCCCGGCCCGCTGTGCCGCTGTGATTTGCCCGCTGTAGCGTTCGCAAAGTGGGTGGTGTCTGTGTGTGTAGCGACTCGATGCGGTCTTGATGCAACCTTTTTGCCTTGCAAGATCCCACCCAAGTGGTTTTGATATTGATGTTGATGTTGTTTTTGCCTCTGTACCCTGTGGTGCTGGGCTAGAGATGACGGGTGGATGAGTGTTGGGTTGGGCGAAAGCAACCGAATTCCGGCCGAACGAGACATCTGACTGAGAAAAGTCCCATGCAATCAGTCCACAGCAAATGAGAGAGGGAAGAAAAAAACCTGGGGTGGGCGAAGCACAGGCGAGAAAAACAACCACTTTGACCGGCGGCCCCAGAGCGCGTTCTGATCTACTACTTTATGCCTGTCTCGGCCGTCATTCCTGGTTTATGTAGCTAGGCCTTCCTCTTCGTCGCTCGACCCTCCTTTATTCTCTCTCTCACCTCGCGTTAAACGGAGAAGAAGAAGAAGAAGATTGACGACTCACAACTGACGTAGTTTGGCACGACCCTGTACTTCGCATTTACCGGCCCTTGTTGTTTTTCCCCTTCTTTCCCCTTTGCTTACCTTACCTTCCCGGACCGCGGGATTCCGAATTTCTCGACCCTTTTTGTTGCATTGCGTGCCCGGATTCCCCATCTTACGCTACACCTGTACCGGGACATCCGTCCATTCCAACTCGCGCTTTTCCCCAAAATCCACCTAGGCCGCATCCCGCCTCAGCCTCAGACAAGCCAGCCGCATTTGACCACCCCGAAGCACCCCCGATTCCGAAGACGAACGCGCCCCCCTCCTCCAATTTTCCTTTGCTGCTCCTACCACCACCGCCGCCGCCGCCGCCACCGCTAAAACGCTAATCGACCTCTGCCTTATCCGTACCACGACGACACCTACCGACGTGCCGACTAGCCCATCTGGACGAGAGACTAAATACACCATATACTGCCGAGAATCCTGCGATGAAAATGACCCAAAGACATGCCTAATCGACTGCAAAAAATCAATAAACAAGACAAACAACGAATCCCCTCCGACCGTCCCAAGGTGCCTGACGTCGATATCCAACGAAACTTGGCTCTCGGTAAGGGTTCCTGTCCTTTCTATCCTCTCTGCGAAACGACGCCCCGGTCTTCCGCCCAGTCCACTCCTCTCCCAATGACCTCTGTCCGCCGTTCTGGGGACCCTTCGGAGAACAATTGGCTTGGCTAACCTCCAACGCTGCAAAGATCTCGACACCTCAATACCGAACCCCGCCAAAGCCTCCGCCCAAACAACGGCGCGCTCGTCAAGCGGTACTTCGAGCAGTCATACCCTCGCGCTGCCCTCCGTGACCGCCCTCCGCACTGCCCGCAAGACCACCGTGAACACTCGCCTCGACGGGAAACACCAGTCGACGACGAGCAGCGCTTCGACGTCTCTCAGTGGCGCCCCTAAGATGGTTCAGACCATCCGAACAGTATCCAGCTTCGAAGCCGCGAGCGACACGAGCTCTGACACTCACTCCCACAACTCTGCCTTTTCGAGCTCCGTAAATAGTAACGTCAGCGCCGCCAGCATGGCATCGAATCACCAAACCAGGACGCCCGGCGTCAAGTTAAAACACGACTGGAACGGCGGTGGCTCCACCGCCATGAAGGTACGAGAAGAAACGCCGCCCATTGCGGACGACGACGAGAACGTCGTCGGCGTGACGCCCGACAACCAGGGTTCGGGATGGGACTCGACCATCGGCAAGGCGGGGCTAGGCAAGACGGGCCGGGTCATCAACAAGCTCGTCAGCGACAACGAGTCCCTCAAACGCGACATCCAGATTGAGCGGTTACGTGCCGAGGAGGCCAAGCAGGCGGCCAAACTCGTCGAGGACAAGATGGAGCGCCTCATCAGCGACTACGAGAGCCGCCTCCTCGAGGCGAGCGTCACCAAGACTCTCCTCAGCCGCAAGGAGCGCCAGGTCGAGACCCTCAACGCCAACGTCGAGCTCGAGAAGAAGCGCACTGCCGACGCCCAGCAGCGGGAGCACCTGTGGCGCGACGAGATGGAGAAGATGCGTACTAGCACCACCAAGCAGGTCGAAGATGCAAACACCTACGCCGCTCTCATGGAGGGCCGCTACAACGCCATCAGCTCGCACTGGAAGGACCAGGGCGACGAGGTGAAGCGCGCGCACCTAAAGCTGCGGGCCGAGATCGCCGCGGTCGTCGAGGAGCGCCGCCGCGACGACGAAAAGATCGCCGCGCTGCGGGACCTGTGCGACCAGCAAGACGGCAACATCAAGGAGCTTCGGCGGCAGAAGGACGAGATCGAGAAGAACTTTGAGAATTACAAGGCGCAACAGGAGTTCCTGCTCAAGGACATCAAGGCGGGCGCGGCCGAGAGGGATGCCGAGCAAGAAAGGCTGCTCGAAGAGACGAGGTCGACATTGGCGCGGCTGAAGTGGGCGTTGAACGTCAAGGAGAACGTCAAAGACCTGCTGCAATGATTCCTTTCGTCGCCTCGCATCCGGAGATTGCCCGAGTGTATGGGATCCATACGCCCGCCTCCCGGTTCCGCCCCGACTCCGTGATCCGATGCCACCGCCGAACCATGCCCGGCCGATGCCACGCTCGCCAAACCTCAATTACACCCATAACCTAACACAACATCCACGACGCCGAAGACACACTACCCCTGTTCTCATATCAGCGATCTACACCGCGTCAGCATAACATGGCAAACAAAGCGAAAACGCTCGGGACGCATAGCGAAAAAAGCCGCGTATACCCAACAAAACCATTGTCACGGCACGCTCATTCACAGACAATGAAGCACCGGGGACCACACTTGAATTTCTTTCAGTCGTTCCCTCCCATCTCCTCCTGTCACTCGGGCTATGGTACCTAAAAGACACGCTAGATTTGCAGGAAAAAAGAAGCACATATAGATCCGGCAGACTCAAGGGGAGGTTCTGGATACAGAGGGAACTTGTGCTTTTTTCTTTGTTAGAAATCCTGTTTCTCTTCCCGCATTACGGAAAGGTTGGCGCGCCAGGGGACGCACTTGAAAGGGTAGGAGTAGGCCAAACTGGGCCGAAACTGGTTCGATTTCATTTTCAAAAAACTTCTAGGGACGGGAGTTCCGGCGTACACATTGGATCGGGTTTTGGTTGCGGGACAGAGAGAGGCTCCTCTTCCCGGGTTGATGTCTACTGTATACAAAGCAAGACTCCTTGGGAGCGTGTGCCCATGAGTAAATATCTCGGGGCCGAAGACAATGTAGACTTTTCCGTCTCCTTTTAGCTCTTTTCTGGGCGAGTCACATATCCCAGTCAGGCTTTGCGGTGATTTGTGTGAGCACTTTCGGTGAGGCCACGGGCTCCGTCGGTCGACTCGACCAAGAACGGAAGTCTGCTGGTGTAAACAATGCCTCTTGCTTGGAACCCATAACGGTACCCGGGGCTTGTCCTGATGCTCAGATCGGTTGTTCCCCGGCCGAGGAACCATCTTAGTTCGTCAGCGAATACGCTGCCCGCGTGTAACCCCTGGAAGCCCTCGGGTCGGCGGCTCTGCCCGCATCGGCGAACCGGCATAAACACGTCGGCTCCACGTCGGCTCCACGTGAGCCGTGGATTACGGAGCATGGCAAGACAGTCGCCCGTGTTTCTGGGCCCTTTTTGCCCGTTACCGGAGGCGGAGAATCATGCACTTTCTTTTCCTTTTTATTTTATTTTATGTTTTTGGCTTTGGTGGACAACCTGAGCAAGGATCGAGGGACGACGGCGGCTCACGAGGACCACCAGACGATGCGGATGGCGGGAGCCTGTTTGGCGCAGAAGAGCAGCCGTAAGCGCGTCGGGCTAGACGGCACCTTCGTCTTCCTATGGATCCAAACGGTGCCCGCCCTCGGAGGCATGGGGCGGACTGCGAGGCGGTACTAGTTAGTCTGGGCCTTGGCGGCGCCATTCTGGCCTGTCTAACCCTTACTGTTATATATGTTGGCTTTTAGTGTTCTCGTTGGAGCTCCGGGGTCTTGCTTGTTTTGATATCTGCCTCATGGACCATGTTGTGAAGGACTGTGTCTGGTCCGTTCTGTCTGGATCTCGTATCTGGAGTTCCTCTGCGAGTTCTGGCACTGGTTGAAGTGGGGAGGAGACGATCAAGGGGATGTCTCGTTATCTTTCTATCCTGAATTGATCGTACCCAGGTACACAAACATAACAGAGACTAGCGGTTTCAAGATGCTCTTCGCGATAGGGACATATTTGAGTAGGGAAGAGTAAGGCCTCTTGTGTCTGTACGACTAACCATCCAACTGGTAGCTTTTCTTTTCTTCGAAATCGATTATATCTATTACTCTTTTTACACTGATTGAACGGAAATCACTGCCTACTTCTTCCCACTATTGCCGCCACTATTCTCTTGGTTGCCACCGCCGCTGCCACTGTTTCCCCCTCCAGAGCCACCTCCATATCCACCTCCATGGCCGCCAGACCCACCGCTGCCGCTGCCGTGGGCGGTTTCCCCGCCATGCCCCCCGTAGCTCAAGGTCCCTTTGCAGAGGCTGGGGTCCTGCCAAGGAGGGTTCGTAGGGTCGTGATAGTAGATGGGGGTTCTCTTGTTCGACATGTTTTCGCTTTTTCTCGGCGAAAGAGACGGGAAGAGCTAGCTGTGTTTTGTAGCGTTTAAGAAAGTGTGTGTGTTTGAGGCGTTCTGGTTGCTTCGTTGGTTGATAAAAGAGAAGGCAAAGCTCTCCAGATCTGCTTTGCTTCTATACCAAGCACGATGTCTCCTTCTAACAGGTGAATATGTGGACTTCCTTCTCTAAGACTTTGTGGTTCACGTCCTACTGCTAATGATGGTACACAGCGAACTACTTCACGTTCTGGGGGGGCGAGTGATGCGACAACATTCACCGCAATGTCAACAGCGCTAAACTGAGATGAGAAAGTTGACACCAGAAGCAAATGGGATGCGTGAAGTGGTCACGACCTACCGAGCTGCCAGTTGAGGAAATCGATTTTGAACCATGTGGTGGCTTAATAGCCCCTCGAGGGTATCACGGGTTCCCAAGCCCGCGAGGGATGTCACTGGGGCGAAGCCTGAGGTATCGGGGGCTTGGAACTGGGATGTGCAAATCAGTCTGGCTGACTCAATGGTGATATATGCTAGAGTGTTGCCAGTGGAAAGCTAGCATTGATCTATGAAAAGCAAGGCTTGTTAGAATGCTCCTCATACGCGGGACTCTTCTCGAGACTAACTGGGAATTTGACAAGAGCTATGGACATTCACAATTCCAAGTGCCCTTGGACCCATCAAGAACGTTCAGAATAAGTAAAACATACTAAGTCTTCCACATCTTATTACCCATGTCATTGCGCTATATCCATATTGAACTCACAACACCGACAGGCCTTGCATCATTTTGTCAAAGACAATACTCTTATACCTCCAGACATAACGAGTTTCTCGCATACGTCGGCTTTGGTATTCCCCATTAACCACTAATGTCATAGTCATCAGCGGTGAACGCCTGGAGAGACGGGCTGTATTAGGGCATGAATGGAAAGAACAGACTTGAGTGAATGTGATGCTTCCATGGAAAGAGAGTAATTGATTTAACTTATAATACAACCATGGATAATTCTACAAGATCGCTCCCAAATGTCGCACGTCCGATATCCGAATGTCGGATTTCCAACTACACACACCCATAATCAAGGGCAGAATGAAAGGGGTTGTTCACAGCAGGATCCTCTTTCAATCAAGGATACGAGGCTGGTAGATGGACTGTCTGATGTTGATCTTCGGCATACGTTCTATGGCGTTGAAAACCACGTACCATGTCTCTTCCCGATGACTTCAAAAGTCTCTATTTCTGATGGTCAAAATTTGTATATACGCTGAACATGATACGCTGTAAAAGCCCCATACAGGCTGTGCACAAGGATAGATTTCACGTCTCAATGGCCTCCCCCAACACTCGCTAAAACATGTCATACCTAGATCTTAGGCATGTAGAGACCCCCCCCCCCTCCTTTGCTCCCTAAGGACTGGCAGGGTTATTGCTACCCGGTAGTCCCACAGGCAGTACTCGATAGGTTGATTTGAAGTGAAGCCAACCTTGATGCCAACCAGACGGGTCGATCGGTCTCTAAACAGTCGGATGAACAGAGAACCGGGTGCTTCGTCCTAGGTCCCATCCTCGAATCCGGGAAAGAAAGAAAAGAAAAACGCGTGAGCCAATGAGCCGTTATCGTTAGGCCTTATCATTGTCAATCTCATACTTCGAGCATGAAATGCTTCATCTCCTCAACGCCGACATTCCTGTCACCAAAGCACTGTTAGCGATCCGTCCACAAAGAGCGACAAGTAGTCGCCGAGAACAGACGGGGGGGGGGGGCCTACATGGTGAGGAACATCCTCGCGAAGTCATCCACATCCGCCGGCTTCGCTATCTTGGCAACCCGCTGCACGAAGAAGTTGTTGACTAGGAACATCGGCTTCTCGCGCCATGCCGAGTAGAAGGCCGGCGACGACTCGGCGTCCCAAAGGTGCCTGGAGAACGTCCAACGGTGCGGTAACAGCCAGTGCTTGGGGTCCGGGCCTGTCATAGACGTCAGTATGCCGTCAAGGCCTTAGGGCGAGAGGGAAACGCGAGGCTGAACAGAACGGCTCGAGGTTGCCATCGTCAAAGTTGAAGAGGATGAAATTGGGTGAGAGGAAATGGGGTTTTTACCTTCATTGTCAGCAGCCTTAAGCATCTCATACATGCCCATGAACATGTATCCCATCAACACCATCCTCCTCACACACTCGTTAAATACCCACACCTCCCAGGAACGTGGCGCTCTCGCCCTCACCGTGCCCTCGTCCAGCAAGTGGACCTCGTCAAGGTTATCCCTCATCACTTCAAGATCCTTCAGCCACCCCTCCAGGACGCCCATGTCCCGCTCCGCTTGCGCCCTTAAATATATATCGCCGTCGAAGCACCTGATGGTCTGCAGGAGCCACAGTGCCTGCGTCCTGGCGAGCTTCTCATGACCCGTCAGGTGCGACGCCGTGTCCTTGGACCCCTTGAGGACCTCGGCCGTGCCCTCGCACAAGGCGCGGATAGCCCAGTCCTTGTTAGCATCGGTGCGCCCCGCATATGCCGAGATCGCGGTATAGGCAGCCAACAGGGGCCGTGGCGTCTCACGTGTGCCGCGGTAGAGGTGACGGTGGAGGAAGGGGGTTTGCTTCGTCTGGGCAAAGGTGACGTGCATGTTCTTGACAACGCCGACGAGGTAGCCGACCCGTGAAGAGGGTTCGTGGACCTGCCATGCATTGAAGCCGCCCTCTTTCTGCGACCCATGAGTTTTCATTCTTGGCTGTTAGGGTGGTGGAGCGGAGGGGAGGAGAAGGGAAAGGAGAATGGGTGATGAGAAGAAGGGAGAGGCAGAATGGGAATTGGTAGACAATAGAGAGATGGGACTAGTGGAGTCCACTATGCCCGGAAAAGCCAATGTAGAGGAAGTAAAGCCAACACTTACACACATGTTTGACATCTCGTCCTCCCAAATGGAGGGATTTAGGTGGTTTAGCTCGGGCGTTATGGTCTTTTGTACGACGGGTGTCAGCGGCGTCTCCCAGAGCTGTATCTCGCCGCCCGTCACCGGGTCCGCATTGATGAAGTCCATGACCGAGTTAAAGTCAAAGGGCGCATTAGCGGCGTCTATGCCGAGGTTCAGCGACGATGTCGACGGCAACGGCGTGCTGTTGTTGCCGCTGCCGCTCATATCCTCCGTCATCGCCAAGGTCCGGAGTCCACCGTCAATGTATGATGACGATTCCGGCGCAGGCCGCCGCTGCTGCTGCTGCTGTTGCTGTTGTTCGTGTTGATGTTGAAGATGGTGGTCGTCGAGTGTGTTGAAGTTAAAAGATGACATGCAATCTTCGTCGTCACCAAGGTCCATGGCCTGGATGGGGTCATCTTGGCCAGTGACAGCAAAGCCCACAGGGGAAGAGGAGGAGGAGGATGCTGAGGTGCCGAGGTCAAGGTTGTTGTTGGTGAGCACGCAAGCCCCGGCTCCAGCACCACCCCCAGCGGCCGGGGAAGTGGAGGAGGCGGGCGGCAGGTTCTGGTACACGCACGAGAAATTCTTCTCTGCGCAGCGGGTGCACCGTGGGGTCCGCTTGTCACAGCGCCTCTTGCTCCGTACGCAGGCGTTGCAGCTCTTCTGCCGCGACTTTTCCGCGGCGTCCGCCAGATCACTCATCATCTTCAGGCCCTCGGCAGCGGACATTTCTCGTCTGCCCTGCTATTGCTGGGGGGGGGGGGGGGGGGCTTTGCTGGGTACCAGGCTTTGTTGCCCTGGGGAGCTGTGGCAGAAAAGAAGGGGGGAAACAACAGATGGGTCAGTAACGTGAGAAGAGTTGCGTGTAAGGGTGGGAAAAGGGTTACGAGAATCCTGCGATCCCCAAATCAAAAACCCGATGGTCTTCGCGTGATAGAAAGGCCCGACCTTGGCTTACGCGGTCTATTTCCGTGAGCCGTAAGGACGCCTGGTCAGCCGTTTGGCGGGGATTGGTTCCCAGTGTGAGACTGCTGGGACTTTGGGGGGGAGGGGGGAAGGTGTCGAAGACGGAGGGGCCGGAGAGAGAATGTCGTTGTGGAGGTTCAAACTCCGCTCCGCGCGTAAGCCTACAAGTCCGCGTGCTGCGCGGCCCCACCCGGCGACCACCGCTGCCAATTCCCCGTAGCAAATAGAAAACTCCGCAACGGCAATGACCGAAACTCCGCAACACTGGTTGGTACCTGCCCAACCCACTTCCCCGTAACCCCATCTCATCCCCTCGACACTTCTCCTACCTTTCCTCAAGCATGCAATGCCACGTGGGAACATGGGCCGAGATCACCAATACTCCGGCGGCACATTTTGTCGCCACGTTCCGGCGGTTCAGTTTCGGCCCCGCCGCACCCACAAAGCTCGCGCATCCGTTTGCGGAGAGGGGATCAACTCATGGCGTCATCCAAGAAGCCATTTGACGATGCGATGCTGTCAGAATCCGGCAATGTAGAAGAGGCCGAGGCCCTCTTAGTGATTCACCAACACCAAGCGGCTCGAAAAGAAATCGGGGAAAATCCAGACGCGGCCAGCGGCCCGCCTCTTCGCCTTCTCTCGATGCTATCAAGCTCTTACACCCACCCACGTTTCACTTTCCGTTATCGTCAATGTCCTTCCCGTTATCGTTGCGACAGACCACCCTCCCACGATGCGTCCCTACACGCTTTCATATGGCCATTCTCCCATCCGTCATCGACACACCAGTTAGTACAATAGACAGCCGCACCTGGGCGTGGCGTGGGTAAGCCCCTCCCGGCCCGATTTCCTGAATCTTCTTCGCGATCCGACATAGAAGCTGATTCCGGCCGTACATTTTGAACCTCAGCAGCTAACGTCTAGCCCCCGCCCCCCGCCCCCCTCTTTTCTCCTACATGTCGCAAAGCTTCTCGCCGTTAACGTCGCGATCACCCGCAACACCGAGGCCATAGGATGACCCCCATACCCCCATCCGAACCAAGGCTGCCGTTGAGCAGGAACCTCGCCACGGGGTTGCCGGAGGCTAGCCTCTTTAAACCGAACCGCTGGGTGCCGCCTCGCCTACTCTCTCTTATCTCCACGAAATCTAGGCCACCTGGGCCCTGGACCGGACTACGTGTTGCATACCTCGCCAACACGATGCCTCTACAGATGGTAGCCGCGGACCGGCACGTCTCCTCGCCTCCACATCCATTGTTAGCAACGTTTTTGCTTCGTATCGGGCTCGACCAAGCTTGGACTCGCCAACGCTCGTTCGGTCGCAGCCACCGTCGTTCAGGCCTTTGCCGAAGGAGTAGTGAGGTGAATGCTGGACAACCCCGCTCGTGGCCACGAAATCTTGCAGGGCGTAGAAGAGATAAAAAGGACGGGCCAGGCCAGCCGCTATCTGTCGCGGTTGCTATCCCTTATGCACTTTGCCATGACGCTAATGGACCGGTCACAAATAGATCCTTGAAAACGAAAGAAGTTGGGGTGTTCGGTTCCGTATGCGGCATATCAGGGCGTACCACACGATCTTGGCCTACTGAAAGAGGTTTGTCAACATGGGTTCAAACGAGGGTCGGATTCGAAGAGTCGGGAAGGGAGGACGTGAATATCGCCTTGGGTTGCCATTGTACACCACCCCTTTCAAAGCCGAACAAGCGCCCATCCATTTTACCAAGGGGCGGGGGGGGGGGGTCTAGTAAACGTGGCACAAGGATAGCGGTCCTCCCTGGTGCACTGGGAAACACGAGGGTTGCGCATCGTTTCGCAACATAGTTGAGAAAGGGGATGAGAGGCAACGGGGAGCCAAACCTTCGTCCTCAGTCCCTCTCCCTTGGGTCGGGCAAGCCAAATCAAGCCACGGGGACGGATGCGCCTGCCTAAACGTTCCGATGGTGGCGCCCATTATAATCATGCCCGAGACGCCTTCTCTTGGCCTCGAACGTAAACACATCGCGGTGGACCCCACCCGTAAACGCCCACGAACCTCCAGCGCGATCCTCCGGATCGGCAATGGCAAGAGCCAGCTAGTCTGACGAAGATCACTGGACTGCCATCGCAGGTTCGGGCGAAGAGCCAGCAGTGAGAAGAGCTGAGAGGGTCAAGAACGGACCTTGAACAGGGGCCGTCTCCTATTCTCTGTGGCTGCCGCCGCATCGGCGCACAGGCCGATGCCCAGATCGCGATGGCATCGCCGCATTTTTGGTGTTACTGATCACAATCTCCTCCTTCGCCAGCCTCCTGGCCGCTCACGGCGGCACGCCGCTGTCAGGAAAAGCAAGCGGGAAACTCGTCACGATCTCTTGTACCGGGTGTGTCCTTCGAAACCACGCTACTGGCCAGTCAGCAGCATGTCCTGGAAGGAGAGACGGCGGGCAGGCTTTGGGGGCTGGTTTCTTCGAACTCGCGTCGTCCGAAGAAAAGGCCTCCAGGCTGCCCACGATGCCCGAAAGGCGACCCAAGTCTCGCATGCATCGCCTCTTTGCCTGGCTACCAATGGCTCGGGGACAAGAGCTATCTGCATATAGTATCACCACCCCTCCCTCTCGCCGTCCGGCGGAGTGGGTGCAACGCAAACAAGACTTCTTGGCTGCGGGCAGCCGAAAAGGCACGACGCCACGAGGCAATAGACGAAAGCTGCAAACAGGTTTTCGTCGCACATGTTGAGTGTCTCAGACACCTCCCACCACCCCCCTCCCGATGGGTAAGTTGGGGCGGCCTGGTGCACATTGAGATGTGCACACACAATGTTCCTTATGCTCAAAACCGCGCTCCACAGCCCTCCTTCGAGCTTCGTCGTCATTGACTGTCCACACCGTCGTGTTCCAGCCTCCGCGCGAGCTAGGGTTCGGGCCAAACCAGTCCAGCGTCGCTGACAGGTCGGAAAATAAAAGATTAGGTCCTCGGTCAAGGCGTAGAGGTGTCAAAGCAGAAAGGAAGAATACCAAATTCGCCTGCGCATTTTGTACCTGCCCCTATCACGAAAGAGTACCTAGACCCGTTGGCAACTCTCTTTTTCTCTCTCCATCTCCCACAGAGCCATAGGCCGAGTGGACGCCGCAAACCCAAGACATTCAGAGGGTAAAGCATACTGAGGACGACAAAGGTGCCTGTGTCTGTGCCCAGACCTGGGGACATTGTGGACAAATTCCAAGTGACACTGCGCTGGAATGAACGCCGCGTGTTTCTTCCCCAAACATGCCAGACTCGGTCAATGTGAGGGCCACCTGCAGCCACTGCTCGAAATGGGTAAATTGCTCACGGCCCGGTCCTTTCGCCGACTCACCCCCTTCTTGGTGATGTGTGTTGGAGGCGGAAATGCATTTGTTCCTCTTTCGCCGCCACAGAGTGCTGACACTGCCGGACGCGGTCAACCTCTCGGGACCCATACGTACCGGCGGGACGCCCGGATCATCAGCTGTTCTGTGCCGACCACGAGGGGCTGCATTGTACACCATGTACGCTTCCTGGCGTAGATCATCGGTCAAGACAACCACCATCCAAAGCCTGCTGACCCCGGGACAACACACATCGACACTGGCTGCTGTGTACCTATCCTGTCGTGCAGCATTGATAGGGTCGGATCAGGGACAAGATGCATCCCCCTTCCCCCCAAAACGAACTCGCCGGACCCACGCGTCTAGCTCGCGTGGGAGCAGCGTGAAGCACCACGCACCACGCCATGGTTTGGCCGTTTGGCCATCGTTGCTGTTTTGGACGGCGCGTGAGACATCGTCCGAAAGCCGCGAGAGCTAAAAGCCGTTGACGGCGTGTTTTGACTCCCTCTCCTGGGCACACCCAATCTCTGGACCTTCACCCTCAAGTACGGTTTTCCTGCCAGGGTCCGGGTTCAACGGTTACCGGCCAGCAAATAGATGGTAGCTGATGGGCTCCCTGAGCGAGACCGGAAAGGGGGAAAAGGGCACACCCGTCTTTCAAAACCAACTCTGAGCATACTGGTAACCATGCAGATGCCGTCTGAGAATTGCTTGGGGCATAGCGCGTTGAACCATGTATGGGGCGAAAAGTATCAAGGTCAGATGTCGATGCCCAAAACCAAGTACCGGTACCTGGGATATCCGTCCGAACTTTGGTAATACGCCCGTGCCTAGGCTGAGTGGCCGTTACGCTGGTGCGGCGAACATAGGTCCGCACCTCAAGTCTCGCACGTGTTTATCCTGTCTGGCATGAGAAAGTTCGACTACTTGGGCTGGCAACCGCTCACAAACCCAGTGGTTGGCGCAGGGGCTCACATGGAGCCATAATGCCCGAGAGCAAGCATAGCCAAGTCTTTGAACTGTTTGAAGGGAGCTGAATCAGATACTGTCGAGGGCGTGGGCCGGACTCTGGTTGACGGGAAGGCGTGCTACTCGGAGAAACAAACACGTGAGCACTGCGTTTGATGCCTTTGATGGGCTAAAACACGAGGCAGTTCATAGTAAGTATAGCGGACGGAAAGTATTACGGGTGAGTTTCGGCCACAGTGTTGAAAACTGTGGCTGGAATGGATGACCAGTGTGCGTACTGGCTGGCTGCAAGCCTCTACTCTACAGTGCGCGCCTGGTAACGGTAGTCTGGATGGCCTTAAGAGGCATATTGCGAACCGATAGTCGATATAAACGAGGCGATGCTGATGAAACCACAAAGCCAAAGTCTACTTCCACCAGGTCAATAGATCTCTAGCCTGCAACGAAGCTCGAGGCTGGTTGCATGTGCTGCTCAGCGTCCGTATGGCGGTCTTCCCAATCGGTGGATTTGGCCGGCGCAAATGATCGCACATGGACAAGAACGGATCTCGACCGACCGAGTGATTCTGTCCTGCGAAGCCATGGGTCCGGGGGCGGCTCTGCGTCGGTGAAATGCAGCGTAAGCTACCCAGGGTACATGGGCGAAACGAGCAGGGTGTTTGCCTGTCCGTCCAAGATCTCTTATGGGGTGACCTTGGTCTGAGGCGGGCTACCACGACTCGTCACGACCCGCGTCAAGTGCTTGACGTCGCGGAGGGCCCGAACAAAGGCCACATGTCCGATCTCGATGAATCATGCGGAGATGGCGAACAAACAACCATCTTTCCAAGAGCGGGGAAGCCCAGTCGCGGTGGTATTGGGAAGTCGAGAGGTGAGGAGATGGCTGAAATTCGAGCGAAATGATCTTGGGCCAATCTTCTGCTTGCAGAAACGTAGGTCCTTTGTTTTTGGGGGTTCCCTGGAGGGTTGTACCCCGCGAGTCGGAAGCCGCCCAGCAGCGAAGATCCTCAGTAGTGTATACTCTGGCAGGTGGGGGAAACGTGGCACACGAATGCGAGGAACCGATGGGCCGTCACACAGGCGGACAGGCGACGCAACGAGCCTTTTCCCACCAACCCAATGGTCAAACCCCGCACCACTTTTCTCTTTGAGAATCGCATCCGTCCATCGACCGACCGTACTGCCAGAGTGGTACTCGCGCATCTATGTGTTTGTTCAAGGTGCGTGGATAGACGAGCCTACGCGGCATCCCTCAGATGCGCTCATGACTGTATTAGCTGTCAGTATGAACAGGCAATCCTGTCTTGCTGGCTGACCTGTCTCGTTTCCCTTTCCTTCCTCATTCGTCCATCGCTCCGAAAGAGACGTCAACCACCATGTCTACATACTTGCAGTACCCGTAGTCTTAAGTAGTGAATAGGCGCTGCTTGATTCCTCTCGTTGCACCTCCACGTGGGACAACTTCCATCGACCCACACTTTTGCGTTTGATGAGGATGTGCAAGGTGCCGCATCCTGGAGATGATGGGTGGCAGGGAGTGGGCGGTTTCCCCTCTCTACCTACACACACACACACACCACACAAAAGCGCAGGGCAGAAGAGCGAGAGCAAAGACAAGTTCGCAAACAACCCACCTGCTCAGGCGTTGGTCCAGTATCCACCTCTTGTTGCACGCTACCTTCCACACGTGTAGGTATAGTGGCTCGACCTGGACACCAGGCGTAGTTACGTATTGTACAGTATCCGTACCTACCGTGCAGCTGTACATGTACGTGTACGTCAGCGCTGGCGTCCAGTGCCGCCCCAAAGGCTCACTGGCATCGACGCTTGGGGGCGCCGGGCAGATAAAGAAAGAAAAAAACTCGTCGATACAAACAGTAACAGGTAGGGTTCGCGGTCTTTGAGCAAGCGGGTTCTGCTGATCATGTCTTGGAGTGTCGCGAAGACTCCCGAGCTTGTGGAGACATCTTCTGGGAACTTGACTCGGATGCTGTTCCGTTCTGTGGCCTCCTTTAATACGGGAATGAAGAGCGTGCGTATCCGTACATACTGCGTAGTAGGTCGTAGGGAAATGGAACCTACACTAGATTAGGTCTAGCGTATAGGACTGTGTTCCCCCCGCTTCCGTACTGGCGGCAGTTCTGGAGCCTGGTCTGGTAGCTATCCAGGGATGCTTTCAATCGCGGCCCCATGTATGACTCCGTATATCATGGCGATATCGCTGCTATTGTCCGAAGACATAACTGTGAGTGTTGGTTCGGAGGAATATACGTCTGGAGGGAAAGGCTGTTTTGGTTATTTTCTGTCTCGGATTTGGCCATCCTTTTCCCGCACTTGTTTAGCCTCCCTGCCTGTGTGGCGGGTGCGGTATCGGTATTGCCTTAGGGCTTGCGGTGATTCAACATATCTAAAGCTGTGAAATATTGATAGCCATCGAGTCAAGTCAGACTTGGTACAGATCATGGGCCAGGACCCTGGCAATGGAAACTTGGTTGGCGGATGGCCGTATGAAAGGCCATCGACCAGCGACCGCAACCTGGGAGGCCGCTTTGTAATGCATCGCTGGATGCCGATGGCGCGGGAAACTCTGCCGAGCGGCCTTGGTGTTTTTGCGGTGCTTCCTTGGCTACATTAATGTGTCCTGAGCTGTGCCCGCCACGTGGGAAAGAAGATGGATAGTCGAGGACGTGAAGGTATGTCAACTCAGGCCGGGTTTCAAATCGGAGATGGTCCTTGTTAGATCGGCGGAACTGTGACAAGAGCGAAGATTGCCGCGCACACTACACTAGCGTGGACCACCACGTACTGTACAATCAAGCATCCTTTTGCCGATGGGATTCTCCAGGGCTCTTGCTGGTAGTAGTGTGGAGAGACAAGTGTTCCGACGTAACTGTAAAGTTCAGAAGTCTCTCAGAACCCGGGCCATCCGAATGATAGGGGTGGCGTTGAAGTCGGTGTCAAGTGGTGAACCGTGTGGCCGTGTGCAAAGATTCATGCCGGAATCTTGGCAAGGCTACATACATACTAGTACACTCACATCGCAGGTACCTTGCTTGGATGGCCAGGTACGGGTACAGAGCAAGGTCTCCTGGCCGATCCCCTCAGGACAGAGAAAATTCGGCGACGAGAGTTTCCATGCGGCTGGAGGCATCCAAAGAAAAAGGCTGGTAGACGGCGAAAGCGAGATGGGGGTTTCATCAGCAAACAGATACCTAAGCCCCGAGATCATTGTTTTGTTTTGGCGAATGGCGTCGATCACCTTGATTTCTTTTTGGGAAAGATTGCTCGAGTCGGAGTGATGCTTAAGAGCTTGATGCCGATGGGAATGGGGGGCGGGCTGAAAAGGAAGTTCTTAGGGACCTAGCGGTCCGGTTTGCCGACCTGTCTGGACAACGTGGCTGGCGGCGGGTTACTCCGTAGACTTTGTGTGGTCATGCAAGCATATACCGTGCGTCGACGCGCCTTGGTCCAAGTCGGGGCATGACTTGATTGATTGACGTCTTTGGCAAAGGCGGTACAGTGCGCGGCGCCGCTGCATTCGGTCTCCTCAGACAAGGTTAAGTCCTAGAGGGTTTTGGATGGCTACCGGGGGCGTGCCTGTGGTAGCAAAAGACCAATGATCGACGTCAAGCCTCTGTTGCACGGGAGGCATTGCCGCAACGGAGAGAAGTGGCAGATCCCCCGTGGTAGTGAGGCCGTTGCAAGGCGGGTACTGGTAGGGTAGGAGCTGAGCTCGAGGATGAGGAAGAGGAAAGGAGGTGATTTCGTAGGTATTCGCGCGCTGAAGGATACTCGAGGACGGACGTGATTGGCGCGGTATCTGTAATGGACAAGTACCTACATGGTCCATACCTCAAGACCATCGGGGGCGGACGAACCTTGTGACAGCCATGAGGCACCGTTGCTGGAGCGTCTGTCTGGCCGCGTGCTGTACCATTAATCGTGTCTGGAGGAAGAAAATGGGTGAAAGTTAAAAATATGAGCTGGGGTCATGCAAAAGGGGTGGCACCGGATGTATCTTGTACTCTGCCGGTACTCGGTACAAGGTACAAGTCTCACATGGTCGGGAGATCGCGCATTGCAGCAGCGACGAAAGGGAAATCTTGCTTGGTAGGTAGCCATAACATATAGCATCATAGGGTCGGTGCATTGCCAAACACCTCTCTCCACCTGTGGGGAAGAACAGAGAGGGAAATGATTATCTGTTCCGTACTCCGTACTGTACATTAAATCCAGGCAGGAAGGATGTACAGTACTATGTAAGATCGACTGTGGACGTGGACCCGGTGTTGGTGGTGGACGAATAGGCATTGTACCTTGAGTTTCTAGGTGGGTAGGTAGGTAAACAGGTAGGTACGTACTGTCTACCATTACACTGCTCCACTACACGTACTATGCGTGTCGTGTGTAGGCGTCGTGGGAGGGGAGCTCCATAATAACTTTGGAGCCGCCAATCCGATGCAAAAAGGATGAGACAGTTTGGGAAGCCACAGACGGCCAGAATTTGTGCAAGCAAGTCTAGGTACCTAGACAGGTACGTCTCCACGTGCCCGAGGAAAGCCAAGAGCCCTGGCCTCGGGATGCTCTGTGCTTCCCGAGCTGAGGCCCCACACCCACTCACATACCAGTACTAGGTACCCAGTTTACATAGTGCTATGGACGCAAGTTCAAGCACATGGGTAGTAATGCATCGTAGGCTCGTGCCCACGTTCGCCTTGCAGGTTTGTACTGTGTACTATACAAAACAAAAACCACCAGACTTGGCATTGGCAGGTACGCACGGAGTACAGTACTTCCAACGAAGCAACCTAACGGCACCCCACATGCGCGAGCGGATGGACAGATGGTGCTGTCGGCCTTCCTCTCCATCTCCGTATGTCCATGAAGAAGACATACGTAACGTACACCAAACCCTCCCGATCTAGGTACACCATATTTGCAGTGCAGTGTAGGTACATGCAATGCAGTTGACGATTGACCGGGGGAACGAGCCATCACAGAGTACCGACCTGGACCTGACCAGCCCCGATGCATATCGACTGTGCCGCCGGGAATAATACTACATGCTCCGTACCTAGGTAGGTAGTATGCACCACAAAGAGAAGGAGAGAGGAAAAAAGAAAGAACCTACCTACTTCTTCCTTACTCCACTTCGCACGAGGCTCCCTTGTCGAGATATGGCAGCTAGCGCGATCACATATTTTAAACACACGCGCGTGCACCACACCACATTGGTGTAGGTAGTACCCAAGTAAAAGTACCTGTAGTTTGTACCTATTACGTAGCACACAGCACCGCACCGGTGACCGCACTGGACCGGACTGGGCCCATCCACTTTTCCCACTTTTCCGTCGTAGCCGCCCCTAGGCCCAGCCACTGAGGCGCGGACTGGATCGGTTCCGGAGCTGCTTGTCAGTATTTGTCGTTCGGCTGGCATGTCAGGAAGGAAACAGAGTTGACGGGATTTGCACGGAAACTGGGCGTCTGTCTGAATCAGACGGACGTTCCAGGCCCAGAGCTGGGGTAGACTCAGAGTCGAGCGCAACATCGGGCCGGTGGTGGGCGAGGCTCCCGTTGTTGCTGAGAACGAAATAGATGTCGTCCTGGAACACGCAAACACAAAACAACTCGGCTCGAGTCCGAAGAGTCCGCATCGTGCGCCGAGTGCTGTGGAAACTCTGAATCCTAAGGGGGGGGGCGCCAACGTGGAGTTTTCCCTAATTGTCTTGCGAAGACCAAACACTCGCATCACCTTATTGCTATTCCGGGATTGCTTTCCTCCAGGTAGGTAGGTAGGTAGGTAGGTAGGGATTGGCCCGAAGACCGAAGAGGGGGGAGTGTTTGCAGTTGTTTGGCTGAGGGGAGACGAAGCGAAGGAAGGCATGCCCGGGACTAGACCGGAGGTTTTGCGAGTTTAAAGGGTTCTCGTCCATCGTGCAGTAACGACAAACAGTAAACATGACCACGCCAAGCTCGCCTACCCTACAACAGGCGGTACAATCACTATCGGACTGGATACACCAGCGGCTCTTTGTTGGACAGCGTCGCTTCACCGTCAAGTGACACGAACAAACACGATCAAGCCCAGCGGGTACTTCTAATTAGCTGGTGGCCAACGACGCAGGCAACCAGCTTGCCGCACTGTCACATCCTGCTTTACGGGACCGTACCATGGTTCAGCCAAAGCCAAAAGCAAAGTGGTGCCCGGAAGAACCGAGACATGGTACGTACTAGGCAGGTATTTCCACAGCGGATTGTCGGGATTCCTCCTTGTCGTCCTGCTTGTTCTCTGCCTCGTTCAGGGACTGACTCTGCACAATATGTTAATCTACGTAATTAGTATGCAGCGTCCAGATTAGATGCAGTCCACTCGGTGATGGGCCTGACCAACACAACTTCTCTCCGACAAGCGCTGGGCGTTTCCCTGTGCGAACGGCTATGCATCCTGCTACGCCCAAGTACGTTTCTCATCTCGGTCCAAGCCAGCCCCAAGGGGGACTCCCAAGGGAGGCGAATGACGGTGGACCTTGGAGCTCTCTGTCGATGGTGGCGGTACAACCTCGTCGGAGACGCTGGCACTCTGCCGCATGGTCTGCACATGGGACCGATCGGCCTAAATCCAGTCGCCTGGATTGGATTGCTACTGACATGGCGGGCTGGACCCGTCAACCACGAATGGACGTGCACATCCCGCATCGCCCATCACCTATCGCGTCGCCCGTCGCAAGTGGTGCCGCTCCCAGCTGTTCCCAGCCCGGTACGCACGAGGCAAGCAGCCAACACAACCTGCAAGGCCCCGGCTGGAACGCAGCGAGGTGCTATGACCGCTGCCAGCTCCGCACGCGGGTGCCACGCCATGCTACGCCTTGTGTGATGGTGCCCACCTCCATTGCTACAGGTACGAGGCACAAACCACAGCGCATTAGCACAAAGTCCTGCCAAAGTATCCCACTACCTACGAATGTGCTATGTAGGTCGTGTGCACTACGGGTACCCAAGTACGGTAGGAGACTTGAGCGACCCCCGCCCTGCCGCTGAGTCGCCAGCTTTTGCTAACAACACCACCAACCTGGTGTGGGGTGGCTTGTGGACCCGACGACGCTGGCTCAGGCCGACTATAAGTACTGTACCCTATCATTTAGGTATCGAGTCACGACCAGGATACATAGAAGAGGCACCATCCTCTTCCGGCTCATCCCCGGGACCGGGGGCGCTTCACCATCACGTACCCTAAAAACCAACCCCCGACGGACTTCAGGCACCTTACATAGTATACCCGCCCAGCTTGTATGGCAACCCTCAGCAAAGAACAGGGATGCTGAAAAGTACATCAGGATAGAAATAGAGATTGGAATTATTGGCACTTGGTGGTAATTCCTGCCGACTCCTCGAGAATTTTGGTTGGCTACTGTGATCTCAACAGGCAGTACGTGTACACGTACAAGTACCGTCGTTGGCAGCCCTATTCTTCCACCCAGATCCCTTCCTTCGATGAGGAACGGGATTTTGTGAGGCAGGGGCACTGAACTTTGAATTTTTCCCGACTCCATCGGCATCCAACATCAGCACACCCGTCTTATACCTCCACTGGGCACTTTGTATGCACTTTAGGTTCGGGCAGGTTGCAACGCGTCAATCTCCGATACTATAGCATCATGGCTAAGTATAAGCTCCCTAACAGGCAGTGTGGGGTCGCATGCATCGTACTACTATGTAACTCTCACTGGCCACATTTGTGCTGGACATTAGCAAGAATCTCGAAGCACCCGTCGCTGACAAAATTGCTGAAGCACGGCCACAGATAGGTACCCGAACAGGCGGGGGCTTTACTTTGGCCTGCAACAGGACTGTAGCAGAAGAGCAGCCCGTATTTGACTGAGTTGTCAAGGGGAATGGTTGCACGGAGTAGGTATATTCGCAGAGCTTCAGGCATAGGGGGACAGACGCGATCAGCTCCCTTGCTTTGTTGTTGGTTGTCCTTGCTTTGCACTAGGACCTCTCTATGCAAACCCCATGCCATCGATTCGATATCCGCAGCACATAAGCACGTTGCACAGGGGAAATGTGCCAGGTTTAGCAGCACATGGGCCCCGCTGCCGCGCCGCCGCTGGAATTCTCGGCCGGCTCTCGTTCCCCTCGGCCGCCGTACGGTGTACCTGGCTCCCAGAAAGCCAACAGGGTACCACCTACGCTACCTACACTGTGATACGACGTGGCACGGTTACCAGATACCTGTCCTGGTATTTGTACGGACATTGGCGATCCTGTTCCGACCGCAAACGAACCTCCCCCCCATTGTTGACATCTGATCCAGGGACCAGATCGGCATCCGGGCCCGAACCACGAGAGTGACGCCTAGATGGCCGCGATGGCGTTGATACATGCTGTTCCAAATAACGGAAAGTGACCAAACCATCGGTCCGCCTTCCTTGTCTCTTTTGGCCGGCCTGTCTGGCATTCGTGGCTCGCCGAGCCTCCCAGATTTCTTCTGTCCCCATCCCCCTCCAGTTCGCAAGCCCCGGGCCCCCGGTGGTATCTGGTCTCCATCACTGTGAGACGAAACATGAAAACAGCGAACCCGTCATCAGAGTCCGACATCATCATCCATTCCTTCTGTTGGTAGCCGCCTCTCGACGTCTCCGAGACCCGTCTTGGGGACAACCTAGTCTGACCAACGTGCCGGTCTGGTCTCGCTTGGTCTGGTCGAGCACGGCATCGGCGTGGCCCGCCAGGGCTTGCTGCGGTTCTTTGGGCGGGATGATTATGACAGCTTGCCATCCATCGCGTTTTCAACGCATCCAAAAGGGTTGCAATTTTCGAAGGTGCTCGCTAACCGCCACCGCCGCCGTAATCCCACTACTGTCTCGTTGTCTCGTTGTCTCGTTGTCTCAAGCATTCGTTCTGGTGGGACATCCACTGGCGTGTATGCTCCTAGGATCGGAGGACAACGGTGGGTATCAAGGTTACCGGCAGAGACCAAACAGCAACACGAGACGCCGAGAAAGGGGCGACATATTGGATGGCACATAAGTCCCCGGAGAAAGATGTTCTGCCCCCAAGCCATCAAACTTAGATCTGAACAGAGAGGCTTTGTGGTCCCGCGTAATACCTTCCTCCTCTGGAGGACATACACGTACATAGTACACCTCGACCACAAAACACGAGAGCACGCAGGCGCAGACGCACACCACACCACACCACACCCACTACACGCGGCTGCTAGCAAAAACCTTCTCCAGGATGCCACACGGCGATGGGGGGATGCTCGATGCATGTGAGGGCGGCGACCCCACTTCCATCGGGGACGGCTCCCCCCTCGAGCTTCCCAGAAGAGGTATGGCACACCCACGAGGGCGTGCGTATTGATACATGCGCAAGACCAGGCTTCCTGGAAGTCAAGGGCTCGCAAAGACAGGGATGGCGATCGTGGGCCGAGACATACAGTCCAGGTACTCGCTACCGCCGAGTCCGGGAAATAAGAAACGTGAACAGCGCCCATGCGTGCCCAAAACTCCCCGAGTAGAGTTCGGCCTTGCCGCCTACGCCGCCATGTAGCCCATGATGCCACCATTCTGCAGGGTGGGACGTAGAGATGGATCGGGTGACACCCCCCAAGCACGCTGTGCGAGGACCGAGTCGAGGGTACTCGGCCGTCAAGTACCGCCCCGCCTGGCTCAACGCGGACGGTAGGCCCCCATGTGCCCTGGCTCCTTCTTGGAGGCGTGGGCTGGCGCTGGACCGCCATCGGCCACCAGTGAAAGGGCACGGGTGCATGCACTCGATCGAGCTACTTGTACACTTTATTCCAGGAGCCCGCCCGCCTGCGATGGCGCTACAGTGCCATCCTCGCCTTTACCTTGTTTTTCCAGGTTTGAGGACACCCCAAGCGTACTAGATGGTTTGGAAGATAGGGGGGTGTGGATGAGAAGCAGAGCAAGGTCGAGGAGGAGAAAGATGGTGGTTGCTGATGACGACGTTTTCTCTACAGTACACAGAGAACCGCCGTCGCCGCATCATACAGTCCGCTCCTCCTGCCCTGCTGCCCGTTTCTTCTCCAATTGTTTGCCGCCGTACGAATACTCTGTATACCTACCTAGTGTATACCTAGGTACTAGGTGGGTATCCACAAGCCCGGCTGCGCTGCTTCCCCTGTTTCTGTTTGTCTTCGTTTTGCGGATGAATAGTCGCTTCTCCTTGCTGTGAAGGTGGGAGGTGGGAAAAGGAAGAGAGAGGACATGCCATTTACCGGTAGTGCTATCCACAAGGTGTGGTGTGTGAGCCTCTGGGGGAGGGGAGATGGAGAGAGCGGGAGAGAAAGAGAGAAAGAGAGAAAGAGAGAAAGAGAAAGTTAAACTTCACCCCCCACCCCCCCCCCCCCTTTCCCCTTCAGTGTTCTGTACACACAAACCCTGTCCTGTCTTGCCCTGTCCTGGGCTTGTCCTAACCTGTCCTGTCTGTCCCGTGCACCCTCTGTCTCCCCCCGACCCGACCCCGGTACGAGGACCGCTATCCGTACACTATTTGTTCCCCAGAGGTACTTATCTGAGTGTGCTGCTTGTGCCACTACTTCTGTTCAGGCCCAAGTTGCCCACCTTTCCACCCACCTAGCGCTCCCGCCTGTTCAATTCCATCTTATCCCCTCCCACCCCAGCTCCCCATTATCGAAACTGGATTGCCATGAGCCCGGCTGTCCTTCCGCCTTTCTCTGCCTCATAGCACGTTGACCTTGGACTTTGCTAGACCTCCTTCCCCTCGACTTCGCTCTATACAACCCTCCCCATCCCATCCTCGTCCCTTGTTCTGTTTCTTCTCTCGCCATCTCCCCGCTCGTTTACTGCCAACACCCTCTCCGACTCGAGCAGCCTGCGCGTCCAAACGCCTTTCGAGAGGCTGCCGTCGCTTTTGCATGTTCACCACAAATCAACTCTAGTCGATCTGATTCTTCGCGCCGACTCTACCAAGTACCCGTCCACCATTTATTCCCCATCGCGCCCTCGTCTCGAGTACCTACCCGACCGTCTCATTCGCCACAACTTCAAGGCCTTCGCATTGTCGTCGCACCCGGCCGTGATTCTCTAGCAACCGTTTTTAGACAACTTCTCAATCACATCATGGACACGCAGCGACCAGGCTCTCAAAAGCTCCCAGCAGGATTGGCTGGGGTTTTGAACCCCGACGAGAACCGCGACTCGGCTTATTTCTCCAGTACAGATGCCTCGAGCAAGCGTATGTCGACCAAGAGTCAATAGAAGGTGCCATGGCTGACCTGTTACTCATGCAGACAACTCAACCGCCTCTGGCATGGGCACCAATGTCCTCAGTCCTACCGGCTCCGGCTCTGGTTACCAATCTTCGCTAGCGGACAAGACGCCTTCACCTGTCACCGCAAACATGGTCCCCCAGCCGCTGGTGTCCCCTGCTCAGAGCAATATGAGCGTTGCTTCGATGGTGTCGCCAACAACGGTCGGAGGCACCGACCCGCGTCGATTCGAGCGCCCGACATCATTGGACTCTGGTATGGCCCACGACATGACGGGCCCTGGGTCTCGCAGAGAGAGCGTCGACAGCAGGATAAACCAGAACTTTCACGACATGAGATTGGGCGGGAACTCTCCCTACGCAAGCCACAACCAATCGACGACCTCTATACAGAACACCCTCAACCAGCAACGCAATCCTCGCAATGGCATCGACAATCTCTCTGTCCACCGCATCTCCAACGGATACCAACCAAGCAATGACAGGAACCCCGAGAACCCCAAGATCGTTCGAACTGCTCCGGCCATCACCGGTCCCGCGACAAGCAATATCGCGAGAGCAGCCGAGCCTACAAAGGGCCAGGCATGGGCTTTTCCCGAGGAGGATATTCAGCGGATCGGCCCGCATGACACATATCTCGACTCCAGGCGAAGCAGCATTGCTGAGTCAATAGCCAGCAGCCAGTTCACGACGGAATCGAGACTACCCCCCGGTCAGAGGCGCTTGGACGAGCCTGCCGACTTCAATAACCGCCTGTCGAGCACATCTTCCGAGTTCCCTCCCGTTCACCATCATTCGTTGCAACATAAGCAAATCGGGGACCTTCGTGATGATGATGCGGCCTCGCGCAGTGGCTCTCAGCCGTACAGCCGGACACCGGAGCTGCGCAAGAGCCACAAGCTGGCGGAGCGGAAGAGAAGGACAGAAATGAAGGAGCTATTTGATCAGCTGCGCGACCTGATGCCACAGGAGCGCGGTTCCAAAGCATCCAAGTGGGAAATTCTCACCAAAGGTTTGTGTTCCCCTGCCAGCAATGTATCATGGCCCGAAACTAACAAGGCATAGCAATTTCGGAGCACCAAAGAATGGCTGAGGTCATGCGGATCGTACAGTCGCAAAACACGACGCTGGCCCAGGAGAACGACGGCCTTCGGCAGGACAATCATAACCTGCGGGTCGACATTCAGCGTATGCAGAATGAGTTGCATAACATGCGACTACAGCAATCTCCGACAGGCCAGGCCCCAGCTCAGTCGCAAGCCGCCCCTCCGCCCCCACCCACGGCTGCCTACCAAACAGACCCGTATGCGAATCGTCGTGAGCTGCCACCTATCCGGGGTTTGAACGGCAACATGACCAGCGGACCCGACTCAATGACTGGCGTTCAATACGAAGCCCCGAGGGTTAACGGGTACCGTGCCGAAAGATACTGAGTCTCGTGGACTTGGAACGTATTCGAACGAATGATCATTCGAGTTGTGGGCCTGGATGAGCGACCTACCAATACCCTTTGCAACCTATTCGCGACCTGGCTTGCAGGTCTGCGTGTCCTATTACAGTTCTATACCTACACCGGAAGGCATCGCACACCGGAATGCCCCTTGGTGGCTTGTTTCTTATGTTTATTTTCTTCTTGGTCGCTTGTGTCAATACTGGCAGTGCGCCAATGGCTTGCACCTTTGGTTGGTCTGACAAGGAGGGACGGCGTTATACCCTCGTCCCTGGTCAACGGATAAAAAAAGCCGGATGGATGGCGCGAGTTCTTTCTTGTGTATTTGGGGGAGTCAAAGCTCGATTGGGATTACATAGAAGGCCAGGGCGGGACTGGGGCTTGACTGTCTGGTGTATATACCCACGCGACGGTCTGTGGGGAAGATGCGAGGTAGCGGCATCTGCAAAGTACGCTTGATGTGGTCTATTTGCGTTGGGAAGAAAATGGAACCTATGGGGAGAACCCCGCACAGCGGGCTCAATGGCCGCAATTCGATTGAAATCCAGTCCATCTGAACAGACGGTATAAAAAGAAGTGAGTGAATAGGCGACGATGGGTTGGTTCTATTGGGGACATGCCTAGCTAGGCCTCTCTCCATGTCAGCCAGTCTAGGTAGTGCGTGACATATAGATCTTCGTTTCCCTCCTAGACGAGAGTACTAGGATCTACAAAAATCAAGAAAGCCATATATCAATTCAGACACCACGGCGACGACGCAACAACAATAACAACTCCTGAATCCTGATGAGCTCTGTCGAGAGAGCTCTCGGCAGGGGGTGGTGAGCAGGTGATTGTGACTTCGGGTGCTGTGGGTACTCGGAGACGGGAAGCTACCTAGGCCCAATAGGGGCTAGCGTCTGTCAACCGTCGGGACCCTTGACACGGTCATTCCAAAATTTCTCTTCCTCGTTCTCCTGGGCGACTTCACCTACTACCTACACCAGCACCTTTCGCCGTCAACCTATTCCCCCTTCCCTTCCCTCTAGATCAATCCATCTCAAGCTCCCCGACACACTTTCCAGAATATGTGAGTAGACATGCAATGTTGCTTTTGTATGGACTCGGATGAATCAGAAGCTAATCGTGAGCTTTCACCAATGGCAGGCATTCCATCCGTCGCGCGGCCACCCGCGCCACCCTGACCAGCTCGGTCTCCGCCGCCGCTGTTGGGCCCAAGTCGCAGACCATCTCGTCCGCTCTGCGTGCCCTTAACGCCGCCGCCATCTCTGCCAGATATTTCTCTGTCGCCGCCCCAAAGGCGTTTTCCCGTTCCGTTGCGTTCCGCGATGAGCAGCAGTCCCAGCCTGAGGACGGCGCCCAGCAGCGGCCCGGGGAGGACGCAAAGCCCAAGCACGTTCTCTTCGTCCAGAACTATTCTTTCGACGTCACTGCCGATGAACTGAAGGATGCCTTTTCCAAGTACGGTGAGGTTATTGGCGTTTCGATGCCGGCCAAGAAATCGTAAGTTGATCCCCGTTGCACCCGACGTACCGTGAGCATTTTCGCTCTTCATTCTTCACCACGGAAGAAGAGGGTATATATGGAATCGTTACGTCCAACAGATCAAAGGCTAATCTCTCACTCGGCGCACAGGTTCTGCTTCGTCTACTTCAAGGACGCCGAGTCGGTCGTTACGGCCTCCGAGAACGTCGACGGTACCTTCTGGCACGGCCGCCGCATCATTGCCAAGCCCCGACCGGCCCAAAGCGAGGGAGACGGCCGGGCGCCGCGCGTCCGCCGGGCCTACGACGGCCCACCCACCGACACGGTGTACATCGGCAACATTTCTTTTGATGCCTCGGACGCGGACCTCAACAACCTCTTCGCGACGCTCGAGGGCGTCAAGGATGTGCGCGTCGCTGTGGATCGCGCGACTGGCTGGCCGCGCGGTTTCGCACACGCCGACTTTGTCAACGTCGAGGCCGCCACAGCTGCCTTGGAAAAGCTCCAGGGTGTGAAGATCCGCAACCGTGACCTCAAGTGCTCGTTTGCGCCGTCGTCCACCAAGGAGTTCGACCGCCGTGACCGCACGTCCCGGAAGTCCCGCCACAATGGCAGCGGGCGGTCGCGTGAACGCAACAGCTCGCAGGCGAAGGTTGAGCAGCGCGTCGAGGCGGAGCACGAGCAGGCCGAGGAGGCGCAGAAGGAGCAGAAGCCCGAGGCTGGCAAGCAGGACATGAACTGGAACGCCTAAGTTTGGCCTCCGGTTTGCAAAGTCGGGAGAGAGACGAGGTCCAGTCTAGTGTACGAGATGAGGGTTGACTCGACGGCTGTTTCTTTTATAAGGTTCTTCTGGCGTGTTGTATTTTTTACTTGAACTACTACTTGATTTCCTCGCGAGCCACGGTTTGGACCTTGTGGTGAGGTGGAGGAAGCAGGATGGTAGGTAGGCTTGACCACGACGCGTCATGAACGAGCAAGACGACGGTACGGCAACAAAGAGGTGGAAGTCGCTGCTGTGACTTGATGAAAAAGGACGGACCGTCCAAAAAACCACACCGAGAGTGGGGTGTGCCGCAAAAGGCGCTGTATTATATGAAACTTATAGAAAGAAAAGGCCAGGACGACGGCTTCTTTTCTTGCATACATGACAGTTTTTCATGCATGTTAGGAACAATGTATAATCTCTCCTTTACAGACCCGTGTTCTAGTCAATTGTCTCCCATGCTACGCTCCCCCTCCCTTTTCATCCCGCTTGCACCAGAACCAGAACCAGAACCGGTTGTTTCCCTCCGCAAAGTGTCCCGGCCTTGGACGGGACGAGAACGGGCGCTGGCTTCTCGACATGGGGAAGCCCGGGCGGAGAAGACGAGGCGCCGAACAAGCCCTTGCCGTCCACGTCCAAAGCACCGACCGGCCGCCGGCCTGAGATGCGTGCGGGGACGCGGCCTTCCCATTTCGTAAAGATTCCTGCGGTTGTTGGATCGATCCCGGCTCCTGGTCAATCATCCCCTCCGTCTTCTTCTTCTTCTCTCCCCTCCCCCTCCTTCCTTCCTTCCTTGCCTCCTCGCGTCTTTCGGCATGATGCACACGGGCCACCTAGTCAACCCCCCTCTTCTCTCTCCTTTGGTAATTGGTACCTACTTCGCACGGATACTGGATAAAGCTTCTTGTCGCCCACGCCTGGCCCCAGCGATCTCGGCCCGTCCGACTTTTGAGTCAGCTTTATTTTATTTTTAATTTTCGTTGGATAGCCGCTCCAGTCGTCCGTCGTATCTTTCACCTTTTTCACCCCCCCCCCTCCCCCCACACACACACACGCCAACTTGTTTCTTCTCAATGGGTGGGTCCAGGGGAAAGGCGTCCCCAGCAGACCCTGGGTCAGTGCGCCGGTGTCGCCGTCAAGTCGTTCTGGTTCCCCGGCCACCCCCCGGGCTTTCAATGTGATGGCTTCGGCGGACCCCCTCCCGCTCACCCGTCCGTCCACCCCACCGCCGCCGCCGCCGGCCGAGCAAATTTCCCATATTAGAGGGGGGGCATTTCACCAGCTCCCTTTTTGGGTAAGGGTTCCACGTCCGTCCTAGGCCAGGGGGCACGTGGTAGGTCCGCGCTTGGTCGGGCCTGCCGCCATTAAGGCCGTACCACCCATACCCACAACGAACGATCCACACTGGTCCGTTCTTCCTTGGCCCACCGGCAAATCTTTTACGAAAAAGAAAAAGCGGAGGGGGGGAGATGCCCTCACCTGCATGTGTTGGAAAAAGAATATGACCAGCCTGGGGGTCGAACCCAGAATCTCCTGATTACACGAATCTTTTTAGGAATCGTAGTCAGACGCCTTGCCATTGGGCCAACCGGCCGCTTGATCCGTACAGGAACTTCAGCTTGTTTGCTTACCGTTTCGAGGCTCATGGCCCTCTATGAATGGAGATGCTACCGTGACTAGTGTTTGGCAACCACTTTCAAACCAGAGGGGAAAAGTCACCGACACCTATCTAGGTACGTAAGGGAACAACAGTGTGACAAGAGAATAACAGAGAAGCCTCCTTTTCTAAACCAAAACAAATAAAAATCGGAAAATGAGGTTGCTTCCTAAGCTGAGCTGCTTTCTCATTTTTTGGGTTGGTCTTCGAGATACCTGTTCCTGACTGAGCCCGTCGATGAGTCAAGAGCGACTGGCTTGAAGATGCATTATGATCATGCATGGGGAACAAACACGTCAAACTCACCATCACTAGATCAAATCTGGCTGCCTGCCCTATCCAATGCAATGGATGGTTGTCGAAGCGTATTGATGGGCAATGCAGAAATGGTCATCGTGCCGCCGCGTTTGAACATGGAGAACGGAACAATTCCGGAAGGTTGTTAATATATTGATTACAGAGCCCTTTGGTGGTTGTCTCTATGCAGTGTTGCTCGAGGGGTCAGATGTGTACTCGACGTCGTGGGGGTGAAAGATCCGAAATCAATTCTTATCACTGGCAGGGTCTTGCAGTTACTTGAGGGCTCGATGGTTCGCATACAGGTGCTACGAAAATCAATAGTCCATCGCCGGGGTTTTGATGCTGTCGCCAAGCAAATCTCGCCAGCTTTGCAAGCCATCACGACTCCCCTACTCCGCGGCACGCGTCAAGACCCAGTCTGTATAGGACAGTTCAACTGAGACTCGACTTCGAATCCGGGTTTCTTTGTAACTAATTCCCTATTCCGGTGATCTGGTTCTGTTGGATTAACATCTTACCTCATGATATGCTGACTGAAGCTCCGGTGTTGGGGCTTACGATTGTTGTGTTTAATACCTTCTCAGAGTCAGTGGTTATATATACGGCTTGCTTCAATAGAGATTGGCCTAGAGAACGAGCCCGAGCTCATGCACACGGCTTCGACGGCCCAATCATGCAACCCCCTTCCCACCCAGTACTTGCACACGATGGTGGACTTCTCGACCTGCCCTCTTATGACCAGGGACTCGGCCATCTTGATATACAAAGTCGTCGCCTCTCACACACACATTATACCCCTGACGACGAACCGCCAGGCTTGACGCAATAGCTGCGACCCGTAGTGGCGGCGGTCTGCTGTACAGCATTACGCCGAGCTGCGAGGGCGCCAGTAACGGGAGGAGGGGTTACTACATCGGTAAAAGGATCACGGAGAGGTAGTTTAATGAGGTATAAGCCAACTCCACCACTTGCTGGCAAACGGTACGGGTGAATACTTTGAGAATGATTTCCACAGTACGAGGCTTTCTCAAATGGTATGAAGCCACCAAAATCATGCCTGATGTTTGCTTCTCTTCGGCGCGCCTTCTAGCGAACCCACGTGGTAACTACTACATGTTTGGAGAGTCCACCGCTTTCCCTTCCATACCTCATGACGGCGACTAAAAGTCGAACTCGCCTCTAAATATCTCAGGATCCACACCCGCAACTGTCTTCTCGGCCAAGTCCCGGCGTCCCATCTGCGTGAACACCCTTCTCAGAGTGTCGTAGAGCGTCGTGCTCCTGTTTTGCGCTGTCATGCGATCAATCTGCTCGTCGATTTGAGCTGCGTTGGTACCGCCGCGCGAGCTGTCGCCGCTGCCCAGGATCTCGTACGCCATGCTGCGGCCGCTCTTCTCAATGGCCTTGTGCATGTTGAGCGCCGCGAGGAAGTGCGACGCAGCCTCAGCGTGGCATCCAATATTAATGCAGCTAACGCCAAGGTTGTAACGGGCACGCACAAAATTGGGATGAATACTCAATGCCTTCTCGTACGCTGCAATAGCCTCCTCGGAGCGCCCAGAGTTGGCAAGGGTAGCGCCGAGACGATTCCAGAGCAGATGTAGCTGCTCTTGCTGGTTTGTGGTTCCCAGTTCCGACGAGTGAAGGGACGCCGTGAAGCAGTCGACAGCCTTGTCATACTCTTCAGCACCGTAAAAGAGAACGCCGAGACCGACCTGAACATCGGGATCCATGTGTTCGCCATCCGGGCTGAGTTGAGCAGCCTTGATGAACAAACTGGTTACCTTATCGTGCAGTTGTTGCCGGTCTGTGAATCCCATTTCGGCCATGGGGTGTAGGTCCGTTGGCGCAATGATGTTTGGATATTTGACCGAGAGCCAGCGTTCGAGTGTCCGGTAGGCGGTGCTATCGTATCCCTCGTTGGTGTAAGAGACAGCCAGACCCATGAGAGCGGCCAGATTGTTGGGGTCTTGCTTGAGCGCTTGCTCTAGCGCACGGATTGCCGCAGTCTCCTTCTCGTTCTGCGCCTGCGCCGAGCCAAGGTACACCCAAGCCTCTGTATGCTCTGGGTTTTGCTGGACGGCAGCCTCGAATGCTAGAGCTGCCAACGACAGGTTTCCACCCTCGCGCATGATGCGTACGCCCTCTTCAAATGCATTCTTCTCCTCGCTGAAGAAGTTGTCCTCCTCAAAAAGGTAATTTTCGATCACGGGGTCGCCCAGTCGGCCCCAGTCGCCGTTCATGCCGGTGAAGTCTGGGCCCCAGTCTTCGCTGTCGAACTTGTCGAATGTCGTGTCGTCGACCATGCCTTTTGCTGCAGCAGTTTCAGCCTGGATTCCCCTCCATATTGACTCGAAATCGCCAAAACCTGTCTCACTTTGCATTGCTCGGTCCATTTCCTCCAGTTCAGGCTCCGCGGCCTGCGCCTCGGCGTCTTCCTTCTGCTGCAGTTCCATCTGCGCGAATTGTTCTTCCCATTGGTTGTCGTCAAGCTCCACAAGCTTTCCCTTGCCCTTGACATCCTCGTGCTGCGGTTGTTGTTGCATGGGTTGCTGGTACATGGGCTGGAACATACCCTGGCCCATCATGCTGTTGTATCCCATGCCCATTCCCATTCCCATCCCCATTCCCATCCCCATTCTCGGTTGCTGGGCCATCTGACTAGGCATCGGGCTCGCTCTCGCCGACGACGGCTGCTGGTTCATCTGCCTGAAGCGCGCAAAGTCCTCGGGGCTGAACTGTGTCCCCTGGGGTGCGTTGAAAGCCGATTCCATGGCGGCTTGATTCTGAAAGTCGTTCGCCCATGTCGGTGATGTCGAGTTCGCGCGAAGGTGCACACCTTGGGCAGGGTCTATTCTAACAGCACCGTTCTGCATGGGAAGGTCTTGTTGAAGACCGGGTGCATTGTTGAGGAACCCATTCATCATCTAGAATACCGTCAGTTCACAGTCATATATGTCTAAGCTACGGCGTGCATCTACCTCGTCCTGGGGGGTGCTTGCACCAGCGCTTCTGAAGCCGCCAGCGAGAGCATTGGGACCTCTCTGCACCAGCCTGTCCCTTTGTAGACTATTGTCATCCTGAACGTGTTTCTGGAACTGACTGAGAGGATTGCCGGAAGTTGAGCATTCTGCGCCACCGAGAAACGACATCGTAACGGTCGCAGGTCGCACTGGTAGCGTCGGGTAATATGAGGTCGTCGGGACTGTGATTAATGTCTGGATCAGATCACGCAATCAGGAATGCGGTGATCAGGTTCTCAGAGTTGATCAAAACGATAGGCGAGACAAGTCGTTGTTGAGAGAAGCAAAGTTCTTTGGGAAACCGGACTGGTTTGTAATTTGGGCTATGCTGAGCAGCTGCGTCTCCCAAAGATACCGAGGCTGGCCGGCGGGGGGGGTTTGGGCGCGGCAACGGTTGATTGCTTTCTCCGCAGCCGGAGGCGGGGTAACCAATCAGATGGCTTTTCAGGGGGACGGCCGGTAGTGGGAGAGGCGCTGACCCTGGCTGCCCAAGCCTGTAATTCCGAAGCCCGCATGTGAGCTGCACATGGATACGGGGAGAAACATGTCACTGTCGCTGTGAGCTGAAACAGTCGTTAGTCACCTTTCGAATGACATCCGAGCATTGGTGATCTGCCAGCGTGGTCCAAGATCTTGATCTTGGTATACCGAACTGTACTATGTACCTTGTAAAGGAGTTTGGTATCATCCCACATGCTCAAGGATTGGAGGGGAGGCTCGTTAACACGGAGATGCTCTTTTTTCCAGTTTGAAGCCGAGATCTCGGGTTCCTCCCAACAAGCGGTGGTCCTATCTATACCACGACATTAGGGGTATCATCTACGAATATCGACCAGTCCAGCATCCGCCAAGGTGTATGCTGTTCCTTTCAAGAGTCCCGTGTGCTGGCGTCGGGGTATAGTAGTGTTCATATACGGATCCCAAGACGTTCGATGGACATCATGACCCCCTCCGAAACCAATTCTCGCCCCTAAAATGCCCGGTCTATATCTATTTCACGCCAATGAAGCCGATGCTCTGTCTGGCCTTCCTGACTGCACGTCGAAGGGCTTGCTCCTCGTCGTCGGTCCACTTGACAGATAGCTGGTCCCACTTCTTTCCAGGCGTGTTGTACTCCCGCTTCCATTGCGACTGCATTGCTTGGAGCCTGCTCATCTCGCGAGGATCGCCCGAGCCCGTGTATACGATGAATGCCGTACAGGGGGGCAGACTGGCGTGGATGGCCTGGAGATAGGCCGAGAGACGGGCTAAGCACTGCTCAAGAGGTGATTTGCCGAGCTTTTCGTCGAGCTTGATATCAAAGGCGGGAGGGCCGCCATCACTGCTGGCACTCTCCACCCGGTTCTTGTTCCACCACCCTTGCAACGCCTCAAGCTCCCGCAGCCGACCCCAAACGAAGTCGACGCCGCCACCTGGAATCTGCAGCCCGTCCGAATCGCCCTTGACAGCACGAATGACACCGTTGACGACATCTGCGTCGGATTTGCAACCAATTTGGTACGTCGCTCCAGCACCAGGACCCTTGGACGGGTCACCCCAGTCCACGGCGGCACTTGTCTTACCTGTAACTAGACCGCCTGCCTCGCCGCCCTGCGCCTTGTATGCAGTCCCAGCCCTGGCGAGCCGGCGAAACAGGTTCTCGCCCTGGGAGTCGGACGCGCCCCACATCTTACCCTTCTCGCACTTTTGTCTGACAAGATCAAGACAAGCGCGAGCGTCCTCGATAGGGTTGTGGCCGTTGGCGCCGCCTTTCTGGATCTCGCGGTTGATGTACTTCTGAGTAAGCCACTTGAGCGACGATTTGAGAGGCGGGCCTCTCGGGTGGGGGTAGATGAGGGAAGTATCGACTATGAAGGGGTGAGAGAAACGAAGGGCCTTCAAGTCGGACTCAAGCGAGTGGCCAATCAGGATGGTTCGTGGAGTTATCAGGTCGAGGAGCTTCTCTTGAATATCCTTGAGCGTGGTCGTTACCGGCTTTAGCATCTCCTCCGTGATACCGGAGAACTGAGTGACGTAGTTGGTGATGGGCTTCTCTGGCTTCACCAGTTCGTCCATAATCAGGTCTCCTGACCAGGAGATAACACTGATGCGCGTGAGAGAATACTCATTCTCGCCTGTCATGCACATCTCGCAGTCCAACGCGAGACATTCTCGGCCAGCTGTCACGCTGCCCTGCTCAATCTCCGCCTCGGGCACCTCGCCGTCTTCAAGCTTGTCGACTTTGGATACGGCCCATCCTTCTGGGACCTTGAATGCCGCTCTCCTATCTTCGTTTTCGATGAGTGCTGGGTGAATAAGGTGACCAGCGGTCTCCAACTCTTCGAGCGAAGCCAGAAATTCGGTGATGCGAGTTCGCTCGTTCTTCCAGCCACTGGGCTCCCGCGCCGGCCTGGGGCCCTTTCTCTCATCCTTGTTCTTGGGCATGGGTGCGGTCAGGAAGGTGCCCATGGGCGAATGGAGCTTCATATACTTGTCATCGCCGGGCGCCTTGACTGGCCAAAGGTGGGGGAACATGTCGGCAAAACCCTGGAGCGCAAGCGGGAGGCGTTCAGCGGAAAGTGCTCGGGGGTAGTAGTCGTCTGGCGTCATGTCCGTCCGGTCTTGATCGCTACTCGGGCCGGACGTATACTTGTCGAAGTTCACGGCCTCTTTGAACATGGCCTCTTCCAACCCAGGTATCATCAGGACCACGATCTTTCTGAAATTGGGTCGGTGCGACACGGAGACCCAGTTGGGACCCGTTCCGTCGGCAAAGAGGTAGAGAACAAGATCGCGAAGCATGGCAAGGTTGATCTTGGCAAACAATTTCGCACTCGAGGAGAAGGTGATGGCGGGATAATTATTGGATCCCTCGCGAGGAACCTTCTTGCGCTTCTTGTTGGATCGCTCAACCTTTGTCCATCCCTCGTCGTCGTCGTCGTCGGGAGCCGATCTTTTCAGGCTTCCACTGCCTTGACTCTGTGACGAGCTTTCGCGCGATTCGGATTCGCCATTTGCCGTCTTGTTCTCGGCTGTCGATTGCTGCGGCTGGCCAGCAGCAGTTGTCGCGGCCTCTTCGCCACCGCCCTCGCGGTTCCTGCGATTCTTCCCCATGTCCGTTTGGTCTCCTCTGATTTCGATGCGCAGTTGGAGGATCGGACGTAGGAAGCGTTGAAGTGCGGTCGGAAAGGTTGTGGGGCTTGTAGCTGGGCGAATTTTCGCATTGGAAACCCAGCAAAACAAGACCCTTGAACTGGAACTGGAAAGCGCAAATAATTACGATGTACAACTATGGGTTTTGCGGGGCGCCAAAGGACATGGGTTAAGATAAGATAAGATACCGGACAAGGGTCCTGGTCAATCGCTCCTACAACTCACCTTCCCGGCCGCTAGGAATTCATACAGGCGCTGCTGCCGCAACACAGCTCGGCCTGTATGCGGTCCTGCAACCAAACACTGGCCAAATCCTTCACGAACCGTTCCTGATCAGGCAAACAACCCATCTATCCCACGTCTGTTATAATACACCAAAGCCACCTAGTTTCCGGACATGAGGCGCCAATACAAACATTTAATCGTGAAAGACTGGAAACATGGAGACCTGTGTTTGCAACGTATAATCCATGAGACTGATACAGTTCCAAACTTGTAGCGAACTTCAAGATGTTGTGGGCGCCAAATGCGGCATGGTCAGTAGACTCGTGTGCTTGGAAAGTCCCTTGAGTCGGTTCTCAGCAAGTGAGATATGCTTGTCACATGTACTGGCACACATCATTTAGCTCCTAGGTCCTCCTGAGGCAGATTTCTGTGGTTTTCATGACAGGCAATGGCAAAGAGGCGCCTCGGACAGAATCACGTTCAGATCACAGGTCTTGTAGGTCGTTTGATTCTGAAGTTCATCGCTCTAACCATGTACACATATCTTTTGGCTCCGAGACTATGAACTTCCTTCTTATGCAGTTCTATCTTGACACCCAGCGGGAGGACCATGATAGTATCGACACTGCACGATACCATATATATTCCTAACTTGACAGCGTCATTTCGCGCATCGAAGGCGAGGCTAAGAGCCTCCAAGCAGCCATGACCAGACTGCAGAAATACATTGGCAGTAGCAAGAATAACCTGGAATTCGCCAGAGAAGAAAGCCTTAAGAAAAGGGGCAGCTTACAGGGTGGTGCCGATATATGCCGATTGGAGACTCAAGTTCAGTCAGCAAGCGCTGCGGCATCTGAGATACAAAAGTTCTCGAAAGATACAAGGTGCGAGACAAATGAGCTTCGGGCAGAGCTTCACACTACTTGGAACTATCTGTTGCAGTTTGAACAGATGCTATCAGAGTTGCGACAGGGGCTTGCTACTGTGAAGGAAGTCTCCCAAGACAACCCCAACGTGTCGAAAAGTAATGATTTGAATAGGGTCAGTGTCTGGGCGGGAATTGGCACAACCAAGACAGTCTATGAAGCAAGACCGCTCGAAGAGGCTGGTTTCGGCAAATCCACATCACAACCTCAGAAGAGAACTGGACATCATGGCAACTAACATCCACAAGATGGGGTGTCGAGCGAACCGGATCGAGTTGTTGCAAATGGAGTTCGATTTCTTCAAGAGGTGACTGGAGTCGGATACAGAAGCGTCTGCACAAGAACAGAAGCAGGACACACCCAAGGTCCTGATTCACACAGCGTTGGCCCGTTCTGCCGGACAGGGGGTATCATTAGGTGGACACATCGCGGTCCTGACCCAGGTCTACATCTAACACAGCTTTTCCGAGCTCAGACAGCATTTTGACCGGTTCCGCGAGACCGTATCTGAAGAAACCCTCCATCCCCTTGGGGTCCCTTCGCCACGCATTGATCAAGGTGTTCTCCTTTTCTCTACCCGGAAGACTTTCGATATCGCTAAGCATCTCCTTGGCCAAGACGACGACTTCCCAGTCGGCCGACGGCGCTTGGGGGCTGTACATATCAATGATCGTAAGAACCATCTGACACAAGGAGACTTGGTCCAGGTTTTCTAATACCTTGACAGCCGCCTTCGAAAGCCTCTTCGTCGCAGCCATGTCTCGGACGAGCTTCGTGAGCTTGGTGGGGTCTGGCGCAGTATTGGACAGAGCGATTGCGATGGAGGACAAGCCCTTAAGTCTCTGAGGGTGAAACGGGACAACATGCTTGAACGGCTCGATCTCGAAAGCCGACAGGCATGCGACTGCCAGAGCGCACTCGTGGTTGTTGCGATCCTTGCCAAAGTAGAAGGCAGCCTCGTCTACAAGCTGTGCGAATGGCTCGATGGCGTATTTCCCAACCTTGGGAAACCATGGTGCCGTTTTGTAGGCTTTCCTCAGCCACTTGTGCTTCTCGTGCGACAACATGTTTCGAGGGAGCACAGGGAAGACATTTTGGAGCTTCAAGCCCTCTATTCCCTGTAGGGGGTCAGATTTACCGCCTCCAGGAGGGTTCTTCAACTTTTCGATGTCGGGCATGACACTGAGCATGTTTAGCTCGACAGCCGGATCTGCCATAGCGACTTGGTACTCATCCAGGTCGTGCTGACATTTGTTACAAGAACACTCAAAGTGGTAAAGATTGAGTTCGTGTTGTCTTTTACTCTTGGGTTGCGTTTGGTCTATGGGGTGTCAGCCTGAAGTTGGATCATTACCATTTCATTGTGACTGGGTGTAGTCCTTACCAATGTATGAGATTTCGATCTCATCACCAGGGTTTATGAATGATGCTGCACGGAGCGTAGCCGTCCTCCCACCAAATTGAACGAGCGCATTTGGCACACAGGAATGGTTGATCATGGCCAATGTAGTATCCAAGAAAACGCCACCAGTTTCGTAGTATTCCTCAGACCTGCTAAACGCATTTGTCTGAAGCTGCACATCGAGTTCGTTAGCACTTGTAAGCAACTTAGGTCTGCGTACGAGACGAAAAACACAAACCTTGCACAAAACCTGAAAAGCTCCCTCTAGCGCTTCAAATGTGCCCGTGTCCAACCCAAGGCACCTCGCAACACCATGCGACTGAAGCTGCAGATCCGTCTCACTCTTTTTCCTCCACTGCTCGACATGCCCTTCTAGCTCCCCAAACTGCGCTAGCACCTGCGGCCGCAGCATGACTTGCGCCGCCGCGCGGATCGGCGTCGGCACCCAGGCCGGCTCATGCGCCGGCTTGATCCCGTGTAGTCGCTGGATGGCCTTGCACTCGAGCTTGTGTACCAGGGACCAGTTGGCCCGCTGGCACGCTGGACCGCAGTAGGCCACCGTTTTGCATCCCGTACACGCCCGAAGCTTTGGGCCACCCGGCTGCTGCTTCTTCAGGCAGTGGTTGCAGTACTCGAGCGCGCGATGACCAGGCGGGAGCACGAGAGCCGGTTCTTCGAAGCAAGCAATGACGTCGCCGGGCTTGAAGCGGCGGGTTGCGTAGATGGAGCGGCCGGCCTTGGCGCCGCCCTTAGTGCCACGGATTTCGATGCCGTCGTTCACGGCCATGTTGGAGACACTAATTTGGTTGAGGTATCATTCAAACATAAAAATAAGATGGAAGAATAGACTTTATGACTTCCAGGTCGAGGTCCAAATGAGTATCCCAAGGTGTTTATAAAATGAATGGTTCTGTTTGCGCCACACCCTTGAATGTGGCTAATGCAAGGTACGCAGGCTATTGGGAATTTGGGAGTCGAGATCCAAGATCAGATCCCGGGGGGAAAGCTGGAGAAGCTCACCGACACGTTGAAGATCGTGGCGGTGCAGGTTACCCACCCACTGTTCAGATGGAACTTCACCGAAAGCGCTGCACCACTTACTGCCGTGCACGGGCCCGCTTTTACCTTGCAACCCCGCCTTGTGCCTACTCCATCCCACCAACCCAACTCCCATTCCGCTTTCTTGCTCACTTCTTTCTTTTCTTAGCCTCACATTCACAAGCCAACCAAACCTCCTCTTCAACCGCGCAAACCGAATCCTTCCAAGGCCCCATCTGCCTATCACTCCCACACATACAAGAATTTTCACCAACGCGCCACACGCACCACTACAAAACCAGACACACGCTCACGCGACAAAACTCATTCTCATGACTACCATCGAAAACCTCAAGACTATCGACCCCTTCGCGGACGCGGACGAGGGCGATGCCAACAACGCCCAGAAGAAGGGCCAGGACTACATCCATATCCGCATCCAGCAGCGCAATGGACGCAAGACCCTCACCACCATCCAGGGCCTTCCCAAGCGCTTCGACCAGAAGAAGATCCTCAAGGTCATAAAGAAGAAGTTTGCCTGCAACGGCACCATCGTGGAGGATACCGATCTCGGCGAGGTCATTCAGCTTCAGGGTGCGCTTGTGACACATGAACCAAGATGGATGAAAGAGTGCTAACGTTGGCGACACAGGTGACCAGCGCAAGGCCATTCACGACTTCCTCGTTGACAAGCAGGAGGGTCTCGAGATGGACTCCAAGGTACGCCGACCCTCCTACCCTATCGGAAGACCCCCCCGCTCCCAAAAAACTCTACAAGACACATCCGCATCCCCCACTCAGGAGCTTCAAGATATGCTAACCCATTCCTCTCCTCTTCAGCTCGTCAAAGTCCACGGCTTCTAAACGAGCCGTCACTGCCAGGAGGCGCCGTCTCCCCCTCGCAGCCGACCGGATTCCGGTGACACCAACCCCCAGAGGAAAGACGACACGACTACCGATCAGCCCCAACTACTTTCTCAACCCATTTTTTCCGGCTTCTCACACAAATCGCTCGTAAAGAGGGTTTAAACCGATTAGCTCCGAGATTTGAGATAAAGGACTGCTCCGAAAGGTCGATTCCAAAAATTTGCGGGGATGGCAAGAGCCGAGAGAATTCTAAAGGTGCCTGCGGGAGATTTACGTCACGATTCGACAACCTCTGGCCCGGGATGGGGCGCTTAGAGGTGACTCGGATTGCGTTGGGCGTGTAGTGCTGGAAACTGGCAATGGGATTTTTACGGTCTTGATGAGGGTTTTTGAGGACTTGTTTTGACATGCACCCTTTCTGGTTGTAGTCCGTACTTTATCCTGTTATAGCAGGGTTGAACGGCAGCTTAAGCAAGCATCGGATTCGAACGATTACTACTTTTGAGCAGTACGCCGGGTAATAAATTCGTTGACCCCAAATTCGGCTGTACAGCGCCCATCACAAAGTGCATGTTTCGACGACTGGTATTCTTTTCTCAGTCGCTACTGGATGACGCGGTTGGCGCAAAACGGGTGACGCAAGTGACACAAGTGACGCAGGGCAGTGCGCTTCGTTACCGTCGTTGGGACGACCGAACGTTCCTGACAAGCATCACGTGCATTAACCGTGCTTGCCCACGCTTATTTGGGTTGGTCCAACCTCCCTTGGATCAAAAACCCCCATCGCCTCACTACACTCGTTGATGTCCCCTCTGTTTGGTGACTGTAACACCCACCCACTTGCTGTGAACATTGTGGCCACCTCTCCTATTTCTTCACTCGTGGTTCTGCAATGCCATATCCTGTTGTTGTAGTAAAAGCCGCAGCGATACGGAGAGGATAGAAAAGACGTTGCCTGTACAGCTGCTTACTTCGTGTAACGTCATGTCCCTTCCTGGCAGCCAGGCTTGGTCGTGCTCGTTCCGACCTTTGGCCCTTGATGGTGCTTATGAGCGTGGGTTTCTTATTTTTCACCCCCAAGCTTTTTTGGAGCTCGTCGCATGCTGCTCGAATCCCTACCATGAGGGGAGAGAGGGGGGGAGGGTGCTTTTCTCTGTGCCACCCACAGTCGAAAGAGATGGTTCACTGCTAGTTTCCTGCTGCTTGTTTTGTCGGCCCTTTGGCTAGGATGTTGTGCCATGTTTCAATTGATGACATAACGACGGCGGGAAAGGGTTCGATTTCACACAATAGGCATGTATCGTGATCAGGCGGGATAGTATTGACGGATACGTCTCCGAGTTGGGCGAGTGCTAAGCGAGCAGTTTTGGAAGTACAGAAGAGTGAAATGACTGGAGACGTTGTCTATTGAAGACAATAATGACTGAGATTGGAAAGGAGGCAGTGGAAGCGCATCACATGAAGATATAACGATGCGTCTTAGTAAATGCGGAGTACAGGAGAGTAAACGGCAAGAAAAAGGGGGTTAAAACAAAAAAGTTAAATAGTTTATGGACAATAGGTAGGACAGCATAAAGAATCTTGCTTGGACGCATTATGATAGATGCGCTATTGGCAAAACCAAACGAATGTTTGTGACAAAGATAAGCTATTGTTGACTGGTTGGCAAACGGCTTGTTGCCGCCTCCCTTACTGCTGATGGTACTAGATCTCGATGTCTGAGGCTGTCGTAAAGGGGGCGCAACTGAGGTGCAAAAGGATGAAAGTGGTCTAACGGTTCCTAATTAGATGAAGGGCCCCGAGGAGCGGAAACCATGGTCAGAACTAGTGAATGTGACGGTGACGAACAGATGCCAAGTATGGTAGACCAGTTCCCGTTCAACACGATGCCTCATAAGGTCTGCAGCAGTGTGAGAGAATATGCCTGAGGTCAAGTGCATTTCTGTGCTTCGTGAGGAACATCGAGAGAAACCCGTCTACACCAATTCTGCGCGCTGCAAGAAGAAACAAAACCCCTCGGTTTTGCATCGTTGTCTCGTTCCAATTTTGTATGCTCGAGCAGTATTTCAGCATTTTTCGCGACATTCTGACGAAAGGTCAAGTGGTAACAAATGAACTGAAAAACTTGATTCAACCTTGGGTTAATCTATGAAACGGTATCATACACCACCTTCCGCTTATGTCTGCTTCTGCGCGGCAAGTTTCTGCACTTTCCGCTCTTCCTCGTCAAGATGCTGCTTCCTGTAGTGGGCAATGACGTGGTCCAGGTTGGTCTGGGAACCCGCAACGACGTTGCGCGCAGCTTGGTTGGACAGGGCCCTGTGCAGAAGTTAACTCGTCAGTATTTGATCCCCATTTTGCCGTGTTCATCACTTTATCCCACACAAACAACAGCTACACACAAATTCTCCCTTCCTCTCTTTATCTATACCTCTCATCGGAATGGGTGCAACTCACTCGGGGAATCGGAGGTCGACATCACGGTTGGCAGAGGTGGAGAAGAAGAGCAATCTGTCGAAGCCTGCCTGCTCAACGGCCTTGGTGTGCAGGGCATTCCTCTCCTTCCATGTCTCCTGCCAGTGGGCGTACTCCTGGATCTTCTTGGTCAGGTATGGCGCCTCGCCGTCCTTGCCGGGGGCGGTGATCTTGTAGACGACGTATGCGGAGGGAATGATGGCGACGACGGCCCAGAAGAAACCCTGCAGAGAGAAACGTTAGTCAATTGACTTCTGACACGATACAGCGACAAGTTGGACGGCAATTGGTCGCCAGAAAAGAGGGCTTTGTGCGTAGTACGTACTCCGATGGGTTCCTCGACGGCGTGGGCGTGGTGGCCGTGGTCACCTCCCGAGGCGTAGGATCTCGATTGCCGCAGGCCAGTCAGTCGTGACTGACGCGCCATGCAGACAGCCCGCGTTCGAATGGCCTGCATCGTGAGTGACGTTGCGGGGTGACAATTGGGATTCGGGTTATTGGGAGGGGGGCTCGGCGTCGAACTGAAGGAGGGAGCTTTGGGGTGTGGAGGTTGAACCAAGGTGCCGGAGGAGCGTCACTTTTCGAGGATAAGCGCTAGCGCGCTCGGACGCGGCTAACGCGTCTGTTACCACCAACCACAAGCCGCCGAATTCAAATAAGTGAATTTGCCTCCTACTGGGGCTTTTAGAGACAACTTGGCCAGATGGATGACTTCGACGGGTTTCTATCTCTTGATGGCAAACTGTCCTTTTTTCCATCATTGACTCATTATCGAATTCTGAGGAGTGTTTATAAAGCTGCATAGTTTCTCGGCACGTCAACTCATTGTGTCAGACTACCGCTGTTGATAACAGCCAGCGAAGTCACTCGGTTTTCAGCTGCAGCCATCAATCCTCATTAACACTAAGCTGTAAATACGCGACTAAGGTAACTTTCTTAGCCAAACGCTCAACTCAAGCCGAGTTCGAAGCGACAAACTTACCTCATTCCACAAGATACCCAGTCAAACTTCAAAGAGCCCGGCAACTTTCAAGATGGCGCCAAGAGCGTTCACTCGCGCATCTCTCCTCCCTTTCACCATCTTCATGGTCATTTTTGGTCTCGTTTTCTTGGCGTCATCGGCCTCAGCCTCCGCCTCAGCAGCACCAGCTGGACGCTCGCCATCAGCCGACGACGAAATCATCTGTCACACGGACAACGCGGCAGAATGTTATCCCAAGATGTTTCAACCAACAGAAGAGTTCCAAAAAGTTCACGATGACCAAGAGCTACCACCTGGGCTTCACATACGCATGAACATCTACACGGGCCTAAAGGAAGCCAAGATCAACGACCCTAACGAGGAGAATCCGGCTCTGGAGGGCCTTCCTGTAGATCGCTCAATGGTGGTTGTGGACCCAGATAAGGCCCCCGAGGTTGAGATCCACAAGGACGCGCCCAAGTATGAACCCGTCGGTAAGGTCAAGCAGCCACAAGAGGAGTCAGGCGAGTTCTACACCCACCTCGAGTTCGTCAAGAAGGGCGCGCACGGGAGCGACCTCCCCATCGATGAGGCTCTCGAGTTCCTTGAGGATATCTCTCACGACATCTACTACGGCTCCAAGATCACCGAGACCTTTGACACCGTCAAGTCCCTCTTCTGCCTGATGGTCGACCCCAAGACTCCGGCCCCGTCCGAGGGCGTCGTGCCCCGTGACCAGCAGGCCGCCGCCATCATCTCCGGCGCGCTGCAGAACAACCCCACCGCTCTCAAGGAGGTGACCAAGGTCTGGCATCAGCTGATGGAAGCCTCGTGCCGCTCGCCTCAAAAGGCGCCGGAGCCCAAGCTCCGCGACGGATTTTACGCCCCGTTCGTGCCGGCGCCAGGCGACACCGGGCACGACGTTGTCCGCGCGGCGAACAAGGCCAAGGCGCAAGTCTCCGCGATCAAGGGTCTGGCCAAGAGCCCGGCGATCCGGGACGACTTCATCGCCAACAAGGGCATGGACCGCATCCTCGAGGTCCTCGGCCCCCAGGACGCCCGGTGGGAGACTGCGCAGCGCAAGGCCGGGCAGTTTGTGCTGGACACCTTCCTTGACGAGAACATGGGCGCCGAGGTGGGCGTGTGGCCTCTTTTCAAGGCGTCCGAGGTCGACAGGTCCAAGAGGGTGGCCGACCGCGTGAGCGACGAGAACTGGAAGGTCGCCGTGAAGAGCATCATGGACAAAAACAAGGGAGACAGGACCCACTGGAGCCGAGACCTATATGACCGACTAGATGCGTACGAGAAGGCGCAGCTGAAGATGATTGCGAAGGCAGAGTTGTGAGAATATCAGACGTCAGATACCATAGAGCATCATATACTCCAAATGCTCAATCGTCTCAGTTGCCAATGGTCGTAGTCAAGGCTGCGACTAAGTCATCCCAGGTGTGAATCAAGGTTGGATACCATTTCTTGTGGGCCCGGTGCCACCCAGGGTTCGATCAGTGACAGTCCGACATATGAGGAAATTGGGGTTTGTCCTGAAAGCCAGAAACGCCAGCCCAAATCTCACTTGATAGGCAGTGCGGTAGGTACTTGATCACGGCGAAAGTAGAAGCGGAAGAGTGCGCGTGTAATTTTGGTATCTCTTCGTTGAATTCATTCCCATTTTTGAGGCTCAAACTTTTTAGCGGACAACGATGTTGTATTGAACTATCATCGCCCAAACAACATGATAGCGGCCTTGCCTTGCTACCAGAACCATTTCCCGTTTCGCCTTGATGCCCGTTTGAATGCAAGAACCTCCCTAAGACAGCCCACAACCATCCTCTACTTCAGAGGAATGAAACGAGAAGAGTGCGTGGCACCGATACCGGGTCTACCGTGCTTGACAGGCTTGCTGTTGGGTTGTTAGCGCTGTTCTGGGGGTGTCTGCTCCCATCGGGTGCGGGTGCGGGCCAGGAAAGTACATACTAAGAGATAGAGAACTCGGCGAGGTAGTGACCAACCATCTCGGGCTTGATCTCAACCTGGTTGAACTCCTTGCCGGAGTAGATGCCAATGACGGAACCGATCATCTCGGGGACGACAATCATGTCACGGAGGTGGGTCTTGACGAGGTCGGGCTTCTCGTTAGGCTTGGCCTCCTGCTTGGCCTTGCGGAGCTTCTTGATCAAGCCCATGGGGCGGCGCTTGAGACCACGGTTGATGCGCCGGCGGGCACGGGCGTGGACGACATCGCGGAGCTGCTCGGAGTCGAGGTCAAGGAGACTGTTGGAGAAACCAATGTTAGCCTGGACCGCTCTATTTCGTGAAGTACGTCATGGTTGTTCGACTCGTGGGGATGGAGAGCGATGATGCAGTCATCGTGTTCTTCGACGATCGTGGGGGTGCGAGTGGTGGCATGACGATGCATGTGTGGGCTAAACGTACGCGTCAAGGTCGACTCCGCGGTAGGAGAACTTGCGGAACGCTCTTCTCTTCTTGAGCTCGGCAGCCTGCTCGGCGTCCTATACGGGTGTTCCCAGTCAGCCAACTGTCATGTGCAGCCACCGAACAAAAAGCCCTCCATATCCGTCCACCACCGCGCCGCCGAGGGCCTCGGTCCCATCGAAATCATTTTTTTTTTATCTTCTTCCATCGCTCATGGAAGAGGGGAACAGGGTCGTACGTACGTATTCGGGGTCGTCAGCCATCTTTGCGGTTGTGAGTTGACAGGAGATTCGCTTTCGATGCGGTCTATCGAAGGCGAATAAGCTGAATTGCCGGTGGTGTCGAGGTTTTGGAAGAGGGTACTAGGCCAACGATCGCTTGGAGGTTTCGCTTGTTCCTGCGCGCTGAATGGACCCGCTTTACTTTTTCGTAGGGTTCGGTTGCCCTCCCCCCCGCGATCATGTGACTCGTTTGTGCATCTCGCTTGAGGGATGCTTGGACCATTCCACTCTCTTCCTCTTCCAGCCATGTATGCCACTGATAGGTACTTTAGGTAGGTAGGTAATTAACAACCGGACGCCATGCTCCACCGCCGAAGTTTCTGGTTGTTGGCCGGCGATGTGAAAAGCGCCGCTCGGCGGGAGGCCGTATCTGCTTCCCGCTTGTCCGGACAATTTCCTCGAGGCTTCCATAGGGAGTTTCTTCTCCTTCTAGCCTACCTATGCTTTCTTATCTTTGCTCTTATGTTTTTCTCAAACTGAAGCTCTTCTCGTCACATGCCACGGCCACGGTTTTTTATTTTTATTTTAGATACCCGGCAACCCAATACCGGAAAAGGTTTAAACCCCCCCCCCCCCTCCCAAAAAAAAAACTCTAAAAAACTGCATCGATTGTCGGCAGCTTGCCTTTTTCTTAAGAGACGTCTGATTGGCACACTGGGAATAGCTTATTGCTGTCCGATACCACTATAGCTAGCTATGCTCTTCAATTGCCTCAGTGATCTTCTGGCGCCAATACCGTGTTCCATTCGCAAGCATGCAGCCATACAGCGTCAATAGCTTTAGACTAATCTACTGTGATAGTTGTGACATGGAAGCTGTTGTTCACAGGATGGATTGACCCTTGTATTTTCTAGTACTACGTAAAGCTTTGTCCCCGTATGCATTGAAGTCATTTCAAGTCCACAGTCACACATGGGCCTAGTCAGAACTTTTGAGTCGGCCCTCTGTTTACTGAATTAAAAGTGTTGTCTATTTTTAACTAGCATCTTACCTTAAAAGGCGCTCTTCAGACCCCTAATGACGACCCCGTATTCCCTAAGCTACTTGTTCTTACTATTGAAATATTCTCACAGAATAAAGATGAGGTACTTGAGCCTTTTGCTTTTCTGCACTCTTACATATGGCCTCTTTGCTACCGCAAGCAGCTATCACCTCCTAAGCCGTGGCTCCGAATCTTGCGAACACGACTGCGGGACGAGAATAAACAATCAATGCCACTATCAGCTAGGAAGAGTTGGCATGTTTTACCAATACTTCTGCAAGAAAGCGCCTCTTCCCTCTTTATCCACCTTAAAGTATAGCTACATAGCTAAGGTTGCTAAAGGGGCTGGCGTTGAGCTCCAACCTGACACCTATTACTATTTTAGGTCTTGTACTAAGTCACAGTCTGATGATACTGACTTTCTTATACGCTGGGTTATGGAGCAAACAGGGGGCTGTAGACATATTGCCCTTATTGTCGGCAAGACGTCTTTAGATAATACGGAAATTGAGACAACTTATATCGACTCAGCGTTTTCCCGGGGTTGGTATGTTAAGTCAAAAGAATGGGAAGGACCTGCTGATTCTCAAACGTAAGTTTTCTAACTCTTTCAACTTTGTTAACAGTATAGGTAATACTTTTCTAACCCTAGGGTGTCCTACGGCGGTAGTATTATCCAAGAAAAAGCACAGATTAGTATAATTATGTCCCAAGGTACTACTTTTTTATATTCTAAACAGTTAGCTATGTAACTAACAATATCTCTATAGCTGCAGATTGGGCGGAACGTTGTGAGAACCGAAGAACACATGAGTATAATTGCTTAACGCTTGTTGACGAGTTGGTTTCAGCCCTAGCATAAGGGTAGAAACTGAGCTCTCGTATGATGAGCTTATACAGGGTCTTTCTATAGACAAACCGTTACTCTTTATGACGCCGGTCCATGGCCTGATAGAAGGTTGTAAGATCAAAACTGGTACACGAGGAAAGGGGAGCGCCTAGTTACCATACCCAAAAGGCACTTTTGTACATGGCATCGCTCAACTGTTCCGTGCATGAATCTATATATATTTTACCGATATCCTGAGGATCTAGAGGATCTAGAGGAGTCAACAGCACTGCTGAAAGCGATAACATGGGAAAGTTGGTTATAGGCCGCGTGGCTTATTCATGGGCCCGCAAAGGATGTCAGAGTTAGCAATGATTGCTACTATAACACCAAGGCGCTTGCTTGCATTCTGTGGCTCAACTAGATATGTACGATAGGCACTCAAAGTATATACGTCTCGAAGCAAAGATATTCATATCCGGATCCTCCTTCAAAGTTGGTGTTTCCACCCGTAAGAGTCCCCGACATTGCCGTCACCAACCGCTGCGCCCCTCAGATGCTCTTGAAGACATCCAGGCTCGACAACGCAGTGCCGGGCCACGAGAACAACGTGTTGGAGGGGCAGCTGGACCCCAATGCCTGGTTGTTCATCCATGCGGGCTCCCAGTAGTAAAGCCCCTTACCGTTCCTCACGCCGGCGACGATATCGGCGACCCGCTTGACAAAGGTGGTCTGCCCGGCGGCGGAGAAGGGGATGTCCTTGAGGTCGCTGGGAAAGGCGTAGGCGTGGCTCGGGCAGCTCGTGGGCCAGTTGGTCTCGGCGACGACGATCTCCTTGCCCCACTTGTTGGCCATGTTGGCCAGGCTCGTCTTCAGGGCCGACAGCGTGGCGCCGGAGCCGTAAAATGGGTAGTAGGAGACGCCCATCATGTCGAAGTCGCTCGCCTTGAGGACGTTCTGCGCGAGGACGTTGGTATACCAGGTGTTTTGCGTGTTCCAGTCCCAGCCGTTATCGAGGTGGATCATGATCTTAGGCTTCGGGCTGAGGGACGAGTCCCTGATGCCGTAGGCGGCCGAGTTGAGCAGGCGGGCGACGTTGTACCAGTTGGAGGTCCTGCCGGTGTTAAAGAGCAGGCCGGCGCGGATTTCGTTGCCGATGGAGATGATGGCGGGCGGAACGCCGGCCTGCTGGAAGGCGTTGCTGATCTCGAGCGTGTAGTTGTACAGCCGCCAGCTGAGGTTGTCAATGTCTGAGGGCCAGCCCGAGGGGATGGCCTGCTTGCTCGGGTCCGCCCAGGTGTCGCTGAAGTGCAGCGTGAGGTAGACGGATAGGCCCTGGGCCTTGGCGCGCCTCGCGAGGGCGAGGTTGTAGTTGAGATTGTAGTCGCCGTTGGAGGGATTGACCCAGACGCGCTGGCGGACCGAGTTGACGCCGGCGTTCTTGAGAATCACCTCGAGGGACTGCGAGGCTCCGGAGCTGCTCTTGTACTTGATGCCGGCCCTCTCCTCGACCGGCGCCGAGGACCAGTCCGCGCCCTTGTAGGTGAGCGCGGCGTTGGCCGTGGAGAGGGCGAGAAGGAAGACGGAGGTGACGGAGGCAAGCATCTCGGGCAGCGACGATCGGATGTTGCTCAAGGGGATGATGGGGTGAAGCCGGAGAAGAAAAAGAGAGGAGTAGCTACGTTTTCTCCTTTCATTGCGCCTATTTCTGGACCAGAGGTCCGAGGATGGTACATACTTACCTGCACATCCCTCCCCCATGCACCTTAATCCCGTTCCTTGCTCTAATTGACGGGATCCCATAAACCCATCTATTCGAGATCCCCGCTTCCAGATCCCACCGAAAGTAGACAGTGTCCGTACCCGCATGGCACTCGTATAGCCAGTACGGAGTACACTCACTACAAAAGCCACGCGCCTCACAGTCAACCCCGGTCAAGGCACCATGTCGGGGTGAGCAGAGTCGAGGAGCTAACGAGCATCGCGTGGCCCCAGATATATTAAAGAAAGAAGTGACGAACCGCCTGTGCTTGCTTAGCACAATAGCGCCACGCTGACATGCTGCCAGACATGTGTCATGGGCAATTCCACCCGGGTCGCTTCTGGTTGGCTGTGGCGGAAGTTTGACGTTTCATCGCGCAGCTTTCTACTTTGTACATACTTAGTAGGTAGGTCAGGGAAGAATTACTGACCCCCTCCAATCACGCCCTCTCTTCTCCATACCTATTTGCTCTTTCCGTCAACCAAGTGACCCTTTGAAAGCAAACTCCTTCCTTTCCGGTCATCCGCCACCCCTGAGCCTCGGCCGCTTGGTTCCCTGCCAAATCTCCCAAACCCAACCGTCGTCCCGCTCATTTTGATTAAAGTGCCGTCCTCCTGTCGTTGATGTAAAATGCCCGAACAGTCCGAGTTGGTTCGCGTCTGGCTCCGCGATGGACGTTCCAACATCGGTCGACAGAGCTATCTGTCGACGTGCCAGTTCCCGAGAGGCAGGCCTCCTTGTCGTTGCCGCCATGATGGCTTCCATGTTGAGGACTCTCGCATATATGCCGAATCGAGGTGCTTCCCCACCGCTGCAGCCATCCCGCTCCATGCTGCACCTCTTCCCGCACAACCGTGACGGCGGCGGCGGCGGCGCCGCCACCGGCGTGCATCCAGTCCCGATGCGCGCCAATGGCACCCCTCGACTAATTGGAGTTCGCACCCCGACAGCCGTGATACCTAGCCCCCGATTTGCGCCTCTGGCTCTAGTTCCATTTCCGGCACTGACAACGGTAACGGTTCGTCTATGTTGGCAAGTCAAGTATCTCGCACGCTGACTATGTAACAGCCCATCTACTTTCCAACTGAACATCGTCATGCGTCGCTATAACCATAAAGGAGACCTGGATAGACGACACTAATGTTCTTCTCCTCCCCTCCCCCAACCGGAGGTCTCAGAGTCCTTGCAATGCCCTCCTGCATTACTCCTTTCCCGCCCGGCCCCTGGTAACAACTTACACGACGAGGAGGGGGGGATATCTGCTTTTTCTCGCAACCGAGTAGCCCTGCCCCAACAGGCGGCGGTGCCTGAGCCGAAGTAGACAACGCAAAGATCACCGCCATTCAACAGTGACATAACCACTGCCAGCAAGCTTTGGCCTTGTAACGTCTGCTATAGTGCGCGAAGGCCAAGCTTTCCGGACACTCCTGGGAAACCTGCTCTGGATCCAAGCCAAGGTCTGCCAGACAATAACGACGACGAGAAGTCGTAACCTTTGTCGTGTAGCAGACAGGCCCAGATCGAAGGGAGGACGCTGCCCGTCCCTTTGGCAGATCAAACACCCGCGTTGAGAGGCGCAAACCCAATTCGGCTCGTTTAGCCCTTACCGATGCTCTTCCCAACGTCCCTGCATCGCGCAAAACCCAACTTGCGAACCGGCCAGTCACAGGTCGGGAGCCTGGAAACTCCCTCCAGATAGAAAATCGTCATCCCTTTGGGAAGAGGGCACTGTCCACTGATAGAAAGAACTACTGCTTCCGTCACTGCATACACGACAATGGCAAGACAAAACAAACAGAAAACCCGGGTTAAGGGTGCCAGACAGATCCAGGCCTTTGGAGTTTGGCTCATGCCCTCGAAAAAGAAAGATCCAATTGAAGAATCCCCTCCCACACCCCCCTACCCCCAATCTTCTTTGCCTTCCTGTTTCTTGCGAGAAACCAAACGGCGAAGGAGGTGAGAGGGCACGTCGATGCCCGCGGCGGTCGCGTAATGCGCCAACAAGGCCTATCCATGATCGTATTTGTTTCCACCATGCCCTTCGGTAAGCCTCATACACGTACTGGTACTCTCGTCCCACAGTGACAACACAGCCGGTGCATATCCTGGCCCGCGGGCGCCAGCCTCGATACCGATCCGGGATCATCGACGATTGCGTTTGCATGTCAGACTTGCGCGTACTACCCTCCTCACTCACACCCCTCTCTCGGCATTCATACACAGTAAGACGTCAAAAAACTCTCCGAATCCGATTCCGCCCCTCCTCCGCTAGACCTCGTATCTGCCTCTGCCTCTGCCTCGACAGACGACAAGGTGAGGAGAGCCAACCATCACGCGACCGAGGCGTGGATGTGGCGTCTACAGACTCACGTCAGCTGTTTGGCCCATCTCCCCCTCCCACCCACTTAGTCATTCGTCCATCCATAGCAAGCTTAAGCCGGTCCAAGCTTTTCTCCACCCAAGCGAGAGTCTGAACTCCCGTGCGTCTCGGCAGATGGGAGGCCGCAACGACGGGAACTAGCATCAGCGAAATTGATCAGGAAAAGGCCGTCATACTTGGGACGGGGCAGCCCTAGTAAACCAACAGCATGGGCTTCTTCTCGAACGAGAAAGAAAGAAGGACGCCGGCCTGGACTTGCAGGGCTCAGGGTGCAAGTATCATTTCGGAAGAGCTTGCGGAGTAGCAACAATATTACTGACCTTACCGGCTAGGCAGCTAGGTTTGGTACACCTCCATCACATGTTGCGCATGAATCTGCACCGACCCTCGGCATTCTCACTTCTCGCGGAGCCATCACCAGGGGGGGTGGGAACTCATCCGAACCGGGCGATGATTGTACAGGTAGCTGTCAACCTGCAGTCGAGCAGATGGCATATATGGCCTCAGCCACGTCTTATCGTGTGTGGCAGTGGAGTCCCTCGCTGGAAATGACTGTGCAGCTTTGTGCCCGCCAGTTTCGTAAATGTCATCATATTTCATATGCTAGAAATCTTGATGTGCTGAAATTTTTAATATGCTCTGCCTGAGCTGTCCTGGCTGTAGAACCCCGCTATCAGCCGTAGTATGTTGATCGTGTTAAACACCGTAAACTCATTTCCGCAATATGCTATCCCCGATCCCATAATACCGTGATAATACGCCTGCCTCGCCAATTTCATCGTGCATCGTTATCAGAAAGAAAGCAACGGGGGTTGATGACGGAACGAGCCCAGACCCATGAACCTGCCCATGCTCCTTGTCTTTTTGCCCAGAGACTCTTCGCTTCCTCGCGGCTCTCGAGACTCTGTAAAATTGATGCTCCTTTCCCTCTGTATATGCTTTTCCCGTATAGATTAGTCAGTCTAGTGGAAGCCCAATCTTGACCATTTGCAACTCCGTGCATTTTGTTCGCTTAGTAGCCAGCTGCTCCGCTTACATTGCATGCGCCGAGACGGGCATGCCCACTACCGGATAATGCTGTGCCTTGGCAAACGTGTTCGTCAAAATCTCGATATGGTGCACAAATGACTCGGTAGTCATACTGTGGCCCTTGTCGGCTTTGCTTTCTTCGGTGACCCAATCTGATCCCCAGACCTCTGGCGGTATAATGGAGTTCTTATACAGGGCGATCTTCACAGGCCATTCGAGGTGCTGCCACCATGGGCTGGTGGCTTCGAATTGCGAGACAATGCCCATAACCTCTCTGCGCGCAACACCGTCTAACCACCAGACTGCTGACTCGAAGCCTTTGAGCAGCGCAAAGAAACTGGCAAGGATGGCCAAGGCACGGGGTCTGCGCTCTTCCAACAACTCGATGAACCGCTTTGAAACTGTGGCTGGGAAAGCGAGGGCAGCACCGCGGTGGGGCAGTTTGTGTGCCCAGTTCAGGACTGCAACAGCGTGCTGGTACGACTGTCTTGTCGACAAGGCCGTAATGGGATCTTCGCTCTGCAGCTCGTCTTCCAGATTGTCGAGCAGCCTCCCAAAAAATGAGTTTGGCGACGTGGCGCCCAAGTCAAGCTGAAGGACAGGCTGCGAGTCAATGATGGGAATGACAACGCTACTGTTGCGAATCCAAGGCCAGGACATCGCCACAACGGTCTTGACACCCTGGAATGCGTGGAACCACGGAAGCGGCAGAGAGTAGGCGCTGGAAGGGTCGTCAGGGTCGGCTTCGTCGCGAATAAAGATGCGAGTAGCGGTAGACTGAAAGGCGATGAGAGCGGCAGTCAGGAAGAGAGATTCGGCGTTGGCTTCCGTAATGCCATTTTGCAGACTAGCACAGTACGCCGCTAGCGACGAGGCCATGTACGAGTGCGACGCTCTGATGAGCGTCCTGTCATCAGGGTTGAAGGACCGTAAATGCAAGGCAGACACGGCGAGCATGGCATCTGCGAGATAGCTGGCACCGCCAAAGGCCAGCCTCGGGACCGTGTTCGTCCAGATCTCGCAAGTAGCGGCCGTGTTCACCACAAGTGTACGGGAAGTCATTGATGTGAACTGGTGCATCAACCGTAGCTCCAGGAGCCGATTGTTGGAGGTGGTCGTGGGGGAAATGGTAGCGGTGGAGGGCTTGATGTAGAGCGGCGAGTAGCTCATGACGGGAGGCGAGCCCGCGAATGACGGCGTCTTGCCTCGATTCGAACCGGCAACGGAGGGAGAGCGCGCCATGGACGGGGCTCTATCGGCAGGAGAATATGATGACAGGGTGTTGTTGGAAGGTGTGATGGCGGAGAAGAGATCGTCGAGGATATCCGGGTTCTCAAAATCGCAGGGCACGCCGTGCTTGACGCAATTACCGCATCTCGGGTGGACTTCATCACACTATCGACAAGCAGGGTATTAGTCGGTGACCGAGTTGGGCGTGGGCGAGGATTGGAGCGGGGGCCGGGGCATGGCGACACGGCGACGTTACCTTGATCTTGCGCGACTTGCAACGCTTGCAGCCGGCTCTCGACTTCTTGTGTGATCTCCTAGGAGGCATGTTGGAGAGACGGGAGGGAAGGGGAGGAGGGTATGGGTGATCAGAAGCCAAAGTGGTTGGTCGGGTCGGGTATCCGGTGCGAGGGGTTCCCACTCTATAAGGTAAATGTTGGTGGGTTGGTCTTCACGTGCCGTCAATGGAGCAGCAAAGTTGACGTCGATGTGTGTCTCTTGTGGAGTCTCAAGGGTGGCAGGTCGAGGTGCATGGCAGACAGGCAAGCAGCCTTGTTGATGTTGGACGGGTAGGTAAGCTGGGGGTGGGGGAGGGGAGGGGGGGCCAATAGCGTGGGTTGGGACCAGCAGGCTTATATTTAAAAAGCTGACGAAGTTGAAAAGGCAACGAAGCAAGGTAGGTCGAAGAGTGCGTGTGTGTAGGGGAAGTAAGAAAGGTAGAGTGTGTGACGGCGTCGCAGTTTCGGGAGATTGGTTAAGTCATAGCTGTTGAGATGGACGATTCGGGGTCGAGGAGCCGGGGAGGGTCGTTGGTTGTTCTGGGGCTGGGTCAAATGTCCGTCCGTCTCTTCTGAGCGTGGCTCCCCACCAAAACAACGTAGGCCCAGGAAAGGAACCCGTGTCGCAGGGCACTTTGAGATGAGGCAAGATAGGCTGGCCAGGCCAATGGTGCTGGTCCGAGCCTCGTATGCAAGGTGGGTGCTTTTCCCCGACTTTTTTTTCTTTCCTCGAGCTTGAATGCACAATCTATTACGTAAGGCGGGGCGTAAGGGTATTGCAAGTATGGCATGAGGTGTGTCGGTAGCGGAAAGCGCGGGGGACGATGGTGTCAAGTTGCGGGTATCGGACTGAAGAAGATTGGAAGGGAAAAACGGACACCGCTCCTTGTCGTAGGGCAGAAGCGGCCGAGGGCTGGCAGACGTGGTTTATCTGTACGTGTCTAAGTACACGGGAGCACATACCAAGTAGGTAGGTAGGTAGGTACAGATAGGTACTATGTAGGCAGCGTACCTACCTAGGTACCTTGTGCAATTAGAGAGAAGGGGGGCAGGAATTCGATGCGGTAAAGTCCTTGCGTCAACAGTGGTCGTAGCCCGTCGGTCCGTGGGCAGTGCAGCCACCTTGCAAAGGAAGGCACCTTGCCTACAACTTCGTACCTACCAGGTAAGTTCACCAAACTATCTGGTCGGATGTCGCCCCCAGAAACGCCGTGCAAACCCAACTACGTGCCTAAACCGTAGTTATATCCCCTTATTAGCCGGGTAAGAGAGCTCAGCTACGCATGGGACGTTGCGTCTGTCACTGTCATGCTCCGCTACGCCATGGCCTACCGCCCACAACCAACGATCACACTACCAACGATCCTAAGAGCCGGCGAGTCAAAAGTGGGCGCGGATCCCCGGAATCGGCGAGCGACTGACAAATGTGCATGTACTCCCAGGATGCGCGCCATGGGGACCGGGGGTCATCCGCAACAGCCGTCCGGGTTTTGTTCCGTACCCGGGTAGGGTACGTACACTCGCAGAGTGCACACAGATGGATTCGCTGGGCACTTGCGCATTCTACGTACATAACATAGGTACACATGGTACCTAATAGGTTCATCACAAATGATAATGACTTGACCCTGATATCTTACTCTGAATGGCAATGCCATCTGCGTATGCGTTCACGCACCCCGAAACAAGCCAATCCGTACGCTGGAAACAAGCATAGGCCAAGTCTTTACAATACGGTATAGGCTTTGCAACCCGACACGTCGACTTCATTGGGCACCATCCTCCCCCGTCTCCTCTGGCCTATCTACCCAGGTACTATCCGTTCCGTACATGTACCTGCTGTACGTAAGTAGTTTACGCTACACACCGAACGACCCCAGAAACAGACCCCAGACCCCGAACTTGGAGGCCAGGGTATAAAGAGTAAAAAGCAAAGTACAAAGTGCAAGGTCTAATTAGACGGCGACCCGCCTGACAGGATCGGTCGGTACAGCTTCTGCTACTCTGTACAAGTCTGCTACAATGCGATAACAGTGGCAACCATGCGCCGCCGTAACGGGCACCGTCCCCCACCCTCTAGCCCTCCTGCACTGCACCCAGAGTGCGCAGTGCTCGCCATCGGGAAACTCAACGGCGACAGCGTTTCGCTCCATTGTGGAGGGGTAGGAACGACACGGCTGGGGAGCCACGAGGTTGATTGGTGGGTGCGACTTCATCACGAGACAACCTCCCACATGTCGACCCACAGCCGAGTGAACCGAGCAAACACCAGCAAACCCTCTTGCTTCGCTGCCGCTTGTATTACCCGGGGGTTGTAGTAGCACCAGGAGTGTCCAATGTTCAACTCCCTTCAAGCCCCGTCTATCGTTACTACTGCTGGCCCATACTCTCCGTGACCACTTCTTCATCCTTCAACACCCTTGCCGACGGACGTATTATACCACGTCTGGAGCTTCCTCCAATATGAGTTGGGGCTACGGATTGACGGCTCTGGACACTACGGTCGGGTTGCAGAATGTAGAAGGATACGCGGCGGTGACGAGTCTCAGTAGGCAGAGGAAGCACGTCGGACGAAGAAGCCTCATGGAGACAACTCCAGCTTGCTCATTACTCGGAGAAGTCCGTCGCGCAGTTCCGTGCCCAGTCAACAGTTAACAGCGCAATATAACAGACGATCTTGAAGGAACGCTCGCGGCAATGCCTGAAAAGAGACAACGAAAGACAAGAAGGAATCCCATGCATCAGTCGACGCGCCAGGATCCGTAACTTGTCGCTCCATCGCCACAAGTGCTTGCCTCCCGACTGTGGTGTTGTAGTCGATATTCGACATTCACTTATAAAGGAGTCGACGGTCGAACAATTATCTCCAACCAACATAATCTGCAATCTATGGGTACATACTACTAGTGCCGAAATTAGAGTGACGGTTTCGGTGGGGCTGGATGCGACGATGTGATGTGATGCCCGCCCTCCTTCAGGATTCGGTGGCGGCGACCACGGTCGAATCAACGACCTTCAGAGGCTTCCATGTTACCGGTATGGTGTGAATGCAGGAACCCGGTCCCTGCCGGAATACCGCGGCTCCCGAGTGGCGTAACGGAAAGGAATCTGACCATAAGTTCGACTAGAATTAAGCTGTTGAGGATTTAAGGAGGCCTGGGTGTTTGTTCCTCTGCTGGATCTGGCCAATCAACAAGCCACATTTTGGTAGACGTGCTTATTGAAACATCTCGGGGCTTTTGCATTGGCGTTTTACAGGAAGACCAAAGGCATAAGCGCGAGCGAGCTGGAATGTTCACGGTGGACAGCTGGGTAGACTTTGTTCTGTGACCAACGTCTGGTCTGTGAGCAGCACCCTTGATACGGGGTCATAGCATCAACAATCCATTACCCGTCATCTGTTCGCCGACCAAAGTTTCTAGAAGACACATATCGGGGATCACACACACACGCAGAGAGAGAGAGAGAGATGGTTGGAAGGCTTTCACGGAAGGTGTCGGTGTTGTGTACATTGGCCATATGTTGTTTGGGAACTTACCAGTGTCGGTTGGGACGCTGACGGTAGCCAAGATGTTTCCCGCCGGTAAACCACGAGGCAGATGGCATGATTATTAGAAGGTGTCTTATTCTATTCCGTTCAGGCCAGAAGAAAACCAACACGCCATACTTTTCGGTATAGTGACATCAGAGCATGTGCTTATTCGATTCGCACGGACGCCATGTTCGAATCTACGAGCAAGACGCTTATATCTCCGAGTACATATCATCAAAATTCTTTGGAAGCCACAGCTTGATAACTGCTGATGGGGACCTGCGTTCGGTGTGTAGCGAACAGCGACACCGGTATCAGTCCGTCGCCGATGGACTATACCCCGGCCAAAACACGTGTGGCATCATGAGGTTCGTTCCCGGAAAACAGACAAGTTGGTCCCCCGTTTATGACCGGCGCAACTTGTGGGCCGGCTCCGGCGGGCTAAATCTCATTCATGGCGGTCGTTTTTGAAACAGCGGATGGGGGAGTATGGACGAAGTTTTGGAGGGCTGGAAAGTCTGGCGGCTGCTGCTTCCGGCTCGGGATTGATGACAGCGTTGGACCACAAGAACCCCCCCCCCCTAGCGAGTCTTGCGTTGGTGGTTGATACAATCGAGGGTGCCAGCGTATACAGATATGAATCTGAGGGTACTAGATCAAGAGCGTGCAGGATGTCCGGACGATCGCTAATTCGTATCGGCGCCGCGAAGATAGTTTCGTCCCTGCCCATGATACTATCAACAACGGCGATACACTAACCATAAAGAAAGCATTGGATTACACCGAGCAGGAAAAAAGGCGTTGAAGGGAACTGACGTGCTGCGTTGGAGCAGCTTGTGGCCCTGTGCCACTTGGCTCGGCCATTCGCCCATTAAGGCAAGCGAATCGCCAGATGAAATGATTCTGCCAAAAGCATCGGCGATGGTGGGGGTATGGATGGCCGCGCGGGCACGCGGGGTCGCCTGTCACCGTCCTCTCCTCCAACTGACCAGAAACATGACTTGCCATGACATGCAGGGACGTTTGAAGCCAAAGCCGATGGAGCAAACCTATAGAAAGTATCACTTCCCAAAGGAGAATAGTATCGGGGTCCGTGATCGATCTATCCGAACATAGGTACCATACACGAGACGTTGGTAGGCACTGCGTTAGGTGAGAGACCACGTTTTCTCCGACAGGGTTATGTGAGAGTAAGCTGGGCGGCTGTCCTAATTCACGGAAGGAGACCATTGGACGAAGCAACGTATATCCCACGGCAGGCACCTCAATTCGTCGAATGTTTCTTTTGTGAAACTTTCCACGAAAAGGAACCGGGCAGAGCAACAACCCCACCAGCCGCACGTCGGCTGATCTCAAAGAGCCAAACAGCCTCAAGCCGAAGGAGGTCACACCTTGACGGTGGCCCATGCAATTTTACCGCGGGTTTTGCTCCTCGCTGGACAAGCAATGGTGCTGGTCCTGGCGGAGAGAGTGGAATACTCATGCGCGAGCGACCTTCCACATTGGGAAGAAAGTACGGGGCCTCCTACTCCATGCCGTCGGCGTTTGGTTTCATTTCTATTTGCCGCGTGCGTGTTGCGATGCTTCGCAACGCAACAAGTTTGCACATGTGAGATGCCACGTCCCAAAGGAGTGGGTAAGTTTAAGCATCCGTCGCCGATCATAGGTGTATCCTGTCAACGTGCGTATGAGGGGGGTTGAGGAAGAACGGGCCTGTCGACAACGGGAGCTGTTGGCATGTGACTATCTACGTGTTTGACGGGAGACAGACTTGACAGACGAGATACCGAAGCTTGTAGTGGGAGAAAGGTTTACAGATAAGACAGCTTGCTGAATAAGGCACATTACAATCCGTGTCATCTGAGATGATATAAGCGCAACCATTAGTCATGATGTCGGCCGGAGAGCCGAAGCTGGCCGCTCGCCGAGGATTCGGCTCCACTATGCCGAAGTTTTCCCTGCTGCTGTGCTCCGCACCTAGGTACCTACCTAAGGGACATGCATCGCCAGAATTCCATTCAAGAAGTAGATATGTCAGCATGCGGAACCGATACCCCGACGACCCTGTTGTTACCATATCCAAAGCAACTTGCGTCGCAGAGTTATGGCCCATTTTGGCTCCCCTCAGGAGTGCAGCTTATCTTATCCTGCTGCTACCATGGATCACATACATGCCTACATGCCAACTGCAGATTACGGGCAAGCCGACAACCAGACGCGGCAGGGCGCAAACCTTGCGTTCTGCATCATCGGGATTTGTGATGACGGAAGCTCATCGAACCATTTTGCTCACCAATTTGGCATTTCTCAGCTCCTTCAGTCCGTGTCAGCTCCAGCCAGCCGGAGGCGGTGTGTCTGGAGAGTGATCGGAATCGAAGGCGTCATTCAAGGGATCGCGATATAAAGTATAATATGATCTCGCCTTCCCCGTATTATTGTAGACCTTCCCGATCAACCGATCGACCGTACATGCAAGCGCGACCACAAGTTTACGAACACCCGGAAATTCTCTTGAGCACCTCATTACCTGCCTACGAGAGCGCAGTGCCTTGCATAGCTCCGGATTGCGCCATCATCAACATCCATCCACCACACCTTATTTCCCCGTGTGACTGCTTGCTCGCCGACTTCACCTGATTTAATCATCGTACATACCTCTACTCAACATTACCCCTCCAAAGTATACGAGGCCGAAGATAAATAGCGACGAACTTATCCCGCCCTCCTGCGGCGCGGCACTTCACCACCGCAAACCCCAATTGAGCACCCCAGACCAGCCCATTGACTCATCACCTTGGTCACCAGGCGTCGCGATTGCGTGATCGATTCCTTTCAGAGCTTGGGGCGCCCGCGAAACAAAGCGCCGTCGTCTTTTTGTTCTTCTTTTTTCGATCTACCGGCGAAGCGGGGCAATTCCCGCTCAAATCCTACGGATACCTCGACTTTTTTTGGTCCTCATACGTAATAGCAGACATACTGCAACAGGGAAAGTGAGAAGAAAAAATCCAACGACCCCGCGGCTCGGTTACCATCGACTCTACTCAGACACAAACACCAAGGCTTCCCTTCTTAATCCTTTTTACTTCTTTTGATACCCTCATCCTTCCCCTTCTTCAAACCTTAAACAATAACCTCCCCCCCCGGCGATACCTGTTGAAGCCTACGACCGTCAATCTCTCCCCTTCCAGGACCCCTCCAGGACCCCTCCAGGACCCCTCCAAAGAACCCCTTCATCGTCGCAGTCATGACCGTCCCTGCTGAGCACCCTATCGAGACCCCTCCTCGGGCGCCCTCTCCCGTTCACAACTTCGGCACTCTCGCCGTCCACGCCGGCTCCCCCCATGACCCTGTCACCGGCGCCGTCATTGAGCCCATCTCGCTGTCCACAACCTTCGCCCAGACCAGCGTCGGCAAGCCCGTCGGCGTCTACGAGTACTCGCGCTCTAGCAACCCCAACCGCGACAACTTCGAGCAGGCCGTCGCTGCCCTCGAGCACGCAAAGTACGCCCTCGCCTTCTCCTCCGGCTCCGCCACCACTGCCGTCGTCCTCCAGTCCCTCGCCGCCGGCTCCCATGTAATATCCGTCTCGGACGTCTACGGCGGCACCCACCGCTACTTCACCCAGGTCGCAAAGGCCCACGGCGTCAAGGTTACCTTCACCCCCGAGATCGAGGTCGACATCTCAGCCCACATCACGCCCGCGACCAAGCTCGTCTGGATTGAGAGCCCTTCGAACCCCACCCTCCGCCTCGTCGACGTCCGCGCCGTCGTCACACAGGCCCACCAGCACGGCATCCAGGTTGTCGTTGACAACACCTTCCTCTCCCCTTACGTCCAGAACCCCCTCGACTTCGGCGCCGACATCGTCGTCCACTCCGTCACAAAATACATCAACGGCCACTCCGACGTCGTCATGGGCGTTGCCGCCTTTAACTCGGACGACCTCAAGCAACGTCTCGGCTTCCTCCAGAACGCCATTGGCGCCGTTCCCTCCGCCTTTGACTGCTGGCTCGCCCACCGCGGCCTCAAGACCTTGCACCTTCGCGCCCGCGAGGCATCCCGCAACGCCACCACCGTCGCCACCGCTCTCGAGGCCTCGGACAACGTCATCGCCGTCAACTACCCTGGCCTCGACTCTCATCCCCACCGCGCCATCGCCAAGAAGCAGCACCGTGACGGTATGGGCGGCGGCATGCTCTCCTTCCGTATCAAGGGCGGCCACGCCGCCGCCGAACGCTTCTGCCAGCTCACCCGCATCTTCACCCTTGCCGAGTCCCTGGGTGGCGTCGAATCCCTCGTCGAGCTCCCCAGCAGCATGACCCACGCCGGTATCCCCAAGGATCAGCGCGAGGCCGTCGGCGTCTTTGACGATCTTGTCCGCATCAGCTGCGGTGTCGAGGACGCCGAGGACCTGCGCCGCGACGTGCTGCAGGCCCTTGACAAGGCTGTCGCCAAGCAGCAGGGCAGCACCAACGGATCCAACGGCGTCAACGGCCACTAGAGGAAGCAAATGAAGATGAACAAGACGAACAAGAAGGAAATCCTTGTTGATTTATGGGTGTTTGGGGTTATCTATTGTTGAGGATCTATCGCCTCGAGCGAGCGTAGAGCGACGCCGCCGATCTGTCTCCCGGTGGCTGCATGTCTTTTTTCAGGTCACTATTCGTTTTCTTCATTTCTTTGTTTTAGGCTAGAGTCGGACGGAAGCTCCGTCGACGTCATCACCATCATACAAGGGCAAAAGAAGAAGGGGCATAGGCATATGAAGCAAATGAAATTTCTAGAATAGGCAAGGGGTATTGTCAATAACTTCGTAACAAACTCCAATGAGACCCATGATGTCCTGGCTTATGGCGCCATTGAGAAACAACGTCCTACCGTCCAACGCCTGCCACAACCCAAAATTGTGTCTGCAATCCTTCCACCTCATGTGACTGATGATGAGGCAGCAATAGTATGACGATCCAGCAGCCTGTTTTCCTCTTGGGTTCTCTTCTGAAGCTCTGTCATCCAGAGAACCTGTTCATTCTTCTGCAAAGTTCAAATTCAGGAGGTTTTCTGCTAGGTTCCCGCCACCCCCATTCGCGCCATTACCGGCCTGACCACCACCACCGCCCTCATCCCCTTGGCCCATGTGCTCGTTACGCTGCCGCTGAATCTCGTTCATGCCCTGACACGCGGTCTCGGCGATGTAGTGAAGTTCCTCGAGCGTGCCACTGTTACAATTCGGAAATACGCCATCGATGCTGCGCTGCCAACTACTAGTGCCGTTCCGTACGGCTGTTTGGTATGCATTCACGTCGTACTCGGTGACCCGCAGCGCACGGGTGCGGGGCCGCATCTGGGTAAGGAGATAATCGTTGGATTCCAGGACCGGGAGGTAGCATACGGGATTGCCATCCGACTGTGGCGGCTGGTGATAGCCAAGAGCGACCTCGACAAAGCGTTGCGCGATCGAGCGGCCCAGTCCACAGGGATCAATGAAATCAAAGTTCGGAGACGATTGGGCGGGTGAAGGCGGCAAGTCGTCGCGGGTGTACAGGTCATAGCCTAGGAAGGAGGCTCGGCAGATCTCGAGTTTGGGACACAATTCGCGGACAGTCATAGCCATCCAGTCGTCGTGAAGGCCAGGGCGCTGATTCGGTAGGCCGATCCAGAGAATCTGCTTCGAGTCTTCATTGAGGTTTTGCCCTTGCTCAACTTTGAGATAGACCTCGTTTAGATAGAGCTCACGCAAAGTCACGCCAAAGTTACGGGCAGCGCAGCGTAAGAAACTCGGTGTGATCTCGACGCGCTTCAGTTCAAGAGCCGTTAGGAAGGTCAGAGTAACTAGCGGAGGAGGCAGCGCGCGGGCCCGCCACTCATCCAGTGTCATGTTCCATGCTTTTGTTTGCTTCAGACCTCGTGGTGGACGGTCGTCGTCAGTGCCAGACAGACAAAGTGTTTTCAGGACATCTGCATTGTGTATGAGATCCCACAGACACGTGCCGTAGAACGATACGCGGGGCGGGTCGACCTCATGGCGGCGAAAGGAGAGTACCATGTGTTCGAGGTGGAGGATAGTGCGCATGATGGCGAGGACGTCAGAGGGGTTGGTCCAAAGGTCGACGATGGCTTGGTCGGAAACATTCTCGAGGACGAGCGTCTTGAGTGATAGGGAGTCCTCCGGGCGGCGGGAGAAGGCGGAAAAGGTGTTGGCGAGGATCATTGTCGCGGCATTGCAGCGGTGGCCGACGAGCTGGAAAGGCAGGTTGAGGCGAAGAGAGGAGACGAATTGGCAGTTGAACAGTATCATTTCGAGTGTATTTCGGTATTCCAGCGTCGTGAAGGAGGCCGGAGACATGCAGTATTCGCGCTGTAAAGTTTGGACGAACTGCTTCATGGAGGGTATTCGGTCGAAGATGGTGGACAGAAACTCAACTTCCACTGGTAGAGGGTTAGTACTAAGCTGCAGGCTTTTGATAGTTGTCTCATGCTTACGTTCATCACGAAGGACCATCAGGTCGATGTACATGGACTTGCAATGGTATCCAATCGTCTGGAGGGAATCGACATCAGGTTGCCGGCGCCGGCTGTTCTTGCTTAGACGGCTGAACTCGAGAGCAACGGTCCGGCACGCGTAGGGTTTGAGAAAGCGATCGAAGGCCCTGCAAACGAGTCGAAGGTCCAAAACATTATTTCGGGGTCCCAAGGCGACACATTGCTGTAGGACGGCATCGATCAACTCACGGGGAAGCGAGTCCATAGCGAAATCGTGGAGGGAGGGGAGCTCCGAAGGATCTAGTGGTGCTGCTTCGACGGTAGCTGGGGGCTCTGCTACGGGCGCTTGAGCAGCTCGATGGCGATGATTTTTGAAGGGGCCGCTTCAAATTTCGGTGTAAGGAGCGATTGCTCGAATTGGTCGCGGGGTGCTAGTGGAGGGGGAGGGGGAGGGAGATTGTAGGTTGGCAAGGTGAGAGGAGAGTGATGATGGGACTAGCGGTCGGAAGCAAAACGGGGACCTGTTTGGAATGAGAAGGTGCAACTATGACAGGGAGCTTTGGTCACCTTCAGGGTCACTACGGCCCGCGGTGTAACGTGCGCTAAAAGGGCGGCAGGGTCCGCCCGTTAGGGGTCCGTGAGGCCCACATAACGCTCGCTTTCTAGGTAGGTTACCTGTCTAGCTGTCTTGCAACGACATCTCTCGGATTCGAATTGAAATGGTATCTACGATGTTCCGGAACAGCACACTCAGTCTCGAACCCGATCGAAAGTTTGCGAAATACCGTGAACGCTATATCGCATTTGTATCGACCGGCCCAGCTTTTTAGGCCGCGATGTCGCCCGCAAGCCGTGCTACTAATTCCTGCAGACTCTTGGACCCATGACACTGGCATGTGGTGTTGTCTCAGTATGCCGGCTACATAGGCTCTGCTTTAGTCGTTCCAATCATACCGCCGGGCAAACCACTTGATGAAGTAGACCAGTCCAAGGAGCACCGGAACCTCGATGAGCGGCCCAACGGTCGTGGCAAGCGCCTCGTCCGAGTCAGGTCCGTATGTTGCGACGGCAATCGCAATGGCCAGTTCGAAGTTGTTGCTGGCCGCCGTGAAAGCCTGCGTGCAAGCGAGGCCGTAGCGGAAACCCAGCTTTCGGGCAACGAGAAGTGTCGCCGAAAAGATGATGGAGAAGTAGACTACCAGCGGCGCCGCCACCCGCACCACGGAGACGATTTGGTGGACGACCTGTGACCCCTGGGATGCGAAGAGGACGATGATGGTGTAAAGAAGACCGACCAGCGACCACGGCGCCAAGAACGGTATCACTTTGGCGTTGTATGTCTTGTTGCCCACGGTGTGTATCAAAGACAGACGGGTAATGATAGCCGCGCCAAGGGGGAGGCCGAGAAAAACGCCCACTGCAGATGCGACTGTCGAGTACGAGATGGAGGAAATGCTGCTGTCCTGACCGATGACCCTGATGAAGAGCAGCGCGACAGGGGCGAAGAGGACAATCTGCAGAAACGAGTTGACTGCTACTAGGATAGCGCAATAATCTCCGTCTCCCCTGGCCTGTCGGGCTTGTCAGCATGCATCGAAACACATGATACCGAAAGGTTACAAACCAGACTCGTCCAAATCAACACCATGGCAATGCATCTCGCGATTCCGACAAGAATCAAGCCATTTCTCAGACCTTCTTTGTCTGGCAAGAACGCCCATGATAAGGAAAGCTATGCTCCCTCTGTCAGTCTAATTCCCAGACGAAGCTTGGAGATATAGCACACTGACCATGAAGAGAGGTGCAATGACCCAGTTGATGACTACACTGAAGCCGAGTTGTATCCAAATCTCCCGCGTGCGGAAAACATCGTGCAGCTTCTCGTACTGAACTTTGCACAGGATTGGATACATCATAACCAGCAGGCCGACGGCTACATAATGTTAGACGTATTTCTCAAGGTATTCAGATTGAGAAACTTGCCTATTGGCACAGACACCCCGACAAATTTACCCTGCTGGAGCGCGGGTCCGGCGTTAGGAACAAAGTTTCCCAGGAGGATGCCTATCAGCATGGCGATAAAGATCCAGAGGGCCAGAAATCTGTCAATTATACCAAGAGACTTGAAAATTGAAGAGACTTGGGCGTCGTCGGTTTCGGGCTTCTGCTGCTGCTCGGCATCCTGGTCAACATCGCCGCCGGCTGATTTCTCAGCTGAGGCCCCATCCTTGTTCGATACAATCCCGCGCACGACGCCGGAGGAAAGACTCGACGACATTGCGGCAGATTGATCAAGTATTTTGAATTGAGGTTAAGTGTGCTATAGATGATGGTTGTGCCAAAATGGCTTTCCGTTACTTTTGATGTTTGACTGTAACCGCAAATAGTTGGGAAACAACCGAAGGCGGCGGCGGGTTTCTTCCCCCCGGGGGGGGGGGGGGGGGGGGGGGGGTTTCCAATTTTGACCAATCAGAGCAAAGGGGTGACATTTCATCCAAACAGTTTTGCTGCACCGACTGGCTTCCCGCTAAAAGAAGCCTCGCGTCATTCCTTGGAATTAAGCGACCACTTGCTACTCTTTTTTCGGGTTGAATTCATAGCCCGAAACCACTTACTCGATGGTTTCGAATCTGGGTTCTGGCTACCGCCCGATACTCCGAAACCTAATAGTGCGTCCTAGCTGCATTCTGATTCTTCCGAAAGTCGGGGAAGCCGCCCAAGAGTCACTGGTTATGGATTTCATCTCACCACACACAAAATTTCGGTTGAAGCGAGTGCAGAATTGGTATTTCTAGGTATGTTGACGGATGCCGTGTTGGCAATGGCACGAGCGTATGCTTCCCAAGTTCTTGTTAGATAGTCCCTTAGCCAGGACTTATTTTCAGCCCCATTAATGTATTGTCAAAACTAGGGGCTCCCCTACAAACTGGGAAAGGCTGAAGAACCAACATCATCACAAGCGTTCCTCCCTACAGTCAAGAGGGACGGGGTGTCCCTGAGCGACCCAAGACGCAATCGCCCATGAGAGATGCACAGCAATCTTGATGCTACACGCTTTAATTTCGATCAGCACTCTTGAGAGAGAACACTTGTGGCGGTGCCCTCTAAATCGTGCCCAGAACGGTTTGTTTTCATGCATAAAATTCATTCGTTGTCCCGTCAAGGAAAGATCATCGTTGCCGACCTGTACTCCGTACACGACCCATTCACCTCATTCAGCCTGGCTTTTGAAATTCCAAACTTCCCGTACCGCTTGCCGATGCATCATCCCTCGACCGGGAGCGGCGGCGTAGAGCCTGGGAGATCCCAGCTCGGGCGGCGCAGGTGCGCCGGCCAACGCCGTTGAGCCTGATTGTGGCTCGTGCACCGACGGGTCCTTGTGTTTGTCGGGCCGAGACACCCCCGAGCCTGCAACTGTGAGCTGTGCCCTTCCATCCCGTGCCCAGGCGCGCCCCAATCATTTCTGCCCTCCTGATAAAATCTCTTCTGGCGGTAGGTTGTGTACCAGTTCATTTTTCCTTCACCCTGACGACACCTTCACCCAACCTGGAAGCTGGCGTTGCGGCCGCTGCCGCTGCCGCAATCCCCCTTAGCACAAGTCGCGTCAGCAGTGCCGAATTATTCATTCGGCATCGTCTCCCTGGTGTGTGGCACTCGGTCTTGTCTGCAACGGTGTCGTTCTCTCACGAACGCAGCGGCCGCCCTGATACGACCTTTCATCCCCAACTCTGGTTCATTATACCGATATCATTTCCTTGGAAACGACCAAACGAATTATCCAACTCGGAACGTTTTGCCTTGCGTGGCACATTGCTTTCGTTTCTGGTTCGGCCTCGCTACGAGGTTGCAGATGTGGACTGCCACGGAGCCAAGCTTGCCTTCTTGGTGTCCCGCAAGGGCTGGACGCTTTTGCTCAACGAAAGGATCCTCGAGGGTCGCTGTTCTTTGGACACCCAATGGACGTGCTGACCATATCATCAGCCCTTTTGACGTGATACCGTCCTTTTCGGACAACGGCATTTGTGTGTACAGCAATCGGCTTCTCTCTGTGCCATTCTTGCTGAAGGAAAATTTCAACGTGCCAAGATCAAACCCTGCCCTCTCATTACCAAACACCTATGTTGCTCTATACTCTATAGCTCTGGTGCATGAAGAAACGGCAACACTGCAAAAATTGATAGTTCGACTTGTCAACCGCTACACCGCCCGTGGACGACCATAGGTGGTGGGGGGAGGTACCTACCTGGATAAGGATTCCCAGCCGGCCGGGGCTTCCCCATGGCAACACTTTTTTTTTTTGTTTTTTGTTTTTTTTTGCCACGGGGACTGCATGGGACCCGTTCGTACAGGTACAGGAGCTCCATAATGAAGCCCAACATCAACTCCACACCAACCTGACCCTGCCCCGTTTCTGCTCTCCGGACTGTCCGGCTCACCGCCAACCTGCTGCGGCGGCGGCGAGGCCCGAGAGAGAGGGAGGGAGGTTCTCCGCGCATCGGCCGTGAAGTCCGAGCCTTTAGCCTCCCTGGCAAATGATCTGATGATGATGGTGCTGGTGGAACCGGGGCCTACAGGAGAACACCCCGCTCAAGTGGCTTGGCTTCAACCGGCTTTGATGACACACCTGGGCAAAACACAGGAAGGCCACCCAACAGTCAACACCGAAACGTAAAGCGCAATTGTGATGGATTTCCCCGGGTTGGTTGCAGGACTATAGCGTTCGTTCCAGCGCCACTCGGGACCACGAGCGTTGCCCTACGGACATTGTCACAATTTCTTCGAGTCGCCGAAGCCGTCTCAATTTCCCGCTTGCTTTTCCCGATATAGAGTACTGCCGTTATGGAGAAAACACAATGACTGGCATATTTCCTCCATGGCCCCCCCTCCCTAGTAGCGGGCAAGGCCCTTGTGCTCGTTCCCAGGTCATGATGGCCAGATAGGGAGGTCATTAATGAGCCAACGTTCCCACTTCCGGACAGGTTTGAAAGGGGGGGGGGGGATCGGACATGGGATTTCGAGCAAGGCAAGTCGGGATTGTGATGTGCAGATTGAACCTACCTCGGCAAGGCAGGAGGCTGCCCTGCACATCCAGCCCTGGCACGACGTTTCGGGTCAATAGTACGGAGATCTATCGGATATCGAACAAGGCAGAGACAGAGACAGGCCTCACAACCATTGACCGAGACATTCAACCATTGTGTCCAGAACAAGGTTTCTCGTCCAGCGATCACTCTCTTTCCGAGGGCTTCCTCCCTTCCCCCCTCCGAATTCCAGCTGCTGCGAAGACAAGGCCTGTCCAGCTGGAGGACAAATTGACAATACTGTACCTAGCCCTGCCGGCCGTGGCGTATTGGCGACGCGCCCGACTGGGTAGTTACAGGCCAATTAAGTACCAAGGTGGGAGTGGCGCTATGTGCAGAAAGCCAAAAGTAAAGCCCCAGCAAAACGGGCATTACTTCTTCAACCTTTTAGTACCGCAGTTTCCCAGGCACGCTACCATCACTGGTTAATGTGCGTATACGTACAAAATGGGAATCGACGGACACCGGAACCTCAGCCCAGGCCGAATCGGACCTCTGGTCCAGCGACTCCTGTTGAATACCCCGAGTCAAGCACTCCCGCCGTTTTCCTCTCACCTGCAGTGCACCCAATTAAATGCAGGAGGTAGCTGCAGCGCCCTCAATTTCGGTCGAATTACAACGCTCAGTAGGCGGTGGGAGAAAGAGGATCACCCCCCACGCAACTTGTGCGTCGTGATGCAGCATCTGTCCATGGAACCCTGCCGAGTGCCGAGAGGCGAGCGGGTCAGTAACGGCCAGCCCGTTTGATCTCCCTCAGGAACCAACCCGCACCGCCGTTGCCCTGCCTTAAACCTACTCGCTCGCAGGGCCAGGACAGGGCCAGACAAAACCCGCCCAAACACTTCGATGCAGCGAAGGGGGCACGGAGTATCAAAACCTAGCGTTTGCAGGTGTCAGCTTCCCATGTGGACGCGACTCGCAGCGTTGGAGCTTTCGTTGCCGGTGTCCTGTGCGTTGGCGACTGATTGCATCGGTCAGGGGGAAGGGGAGCAGAAAGGTTCAATGTCGTAGCCGGACAGGCAGCCAGCCTAGCAAGCGGGTGCCAAAAAAAGCCGCACTCACAAATTACAGTGGTTGTTTCGAGTGCCTACGCGCTAAAATATAGGGTACATATGTATCCTTTCAGCATCTTCCTCCCTAACATACTGTGGATCCCTAAAGCACAGGTCACCTTATGTCAACTTCACTGAGTGCGGCTTAATTTGGCACCCGCTTGCCTAGGTACCAGGCTGAGCCCTACTACTAGGTAGGAAAGACGCCTCGCGACGCTAGCAGGTTTGCCTGACGAATCCCCTTGTGATCGGCGAGACACGCTGGAGTCGATGGCTGTTGCTTCGTGGTCTTGGCCAGGGGCTCGGCGGTGGACAGAGGCAGTTGAAGACAAGCCAACCGCCGACGGGTAGATCCCCAGTAGCTGCCTGACGTGGCTGGGAGGGCGAGCGTTGCCGGTCTCAGACGCGGGTCCCTCGAGTTCGTCGGTACACTAGAGGTGGAGGACGGATGAATGTGTGCCTGGCCTGACGTTCCCAGGGTCTTTTGGTCGACGGTCCGAGTTTGAAGACGCCTTCGCGTGTCATGTCAGTCGAAGCCTGGTTGACAGGCGCGTGTTGGCAGGAATGCCAATGTGCACTGACTGACGTCCATCTTTACGGTGTCCGAGCACAGCGCTGGGGATGTTGGCGTTCTTTCTCGCGCGTTGGGAGAAATGCCAGAACAACGAGTGAGACTTGCTGGATACCAGGAGGGCTCTCACCCTCCTCGCCCTCCTCTCCTCTCATTGCAGGCATCCTATCCATCCATCCTTCGGTCTGCAAGGTCTGCCCGGGGCCACGGCAGGTTTTTGTGTCTCTCTTCGTGGGTTGGCACTGGCACAAACGAGAGAGAAAAGGCGGACCCTCGTTCGTATTGATCCACGCTGGCGCTGGGCGGTCAACCACCCCCCGTCAACCCCTCCAGCGCGCCAACGAGGAGGCGTTAGCTTCGACGCGGTGCTGTAGGTACGCGTACACTGTAGTGGGGGAAGGGGCTAAGCTGTCCTGTTGCTTACTCGGTCCAGAGTACCGTGCACACATGAGGAAACGAAATTGCTTTCTCTGGTCTGTCTGATTTGGCTAGCCTGGCAGATGTGGCAGCGCCTCGAGTGTCGCTCTCGGTCGCGCATCTCACACATGTATCCCTACTGCACGGAGGATGGACACTAACTCTGCATAAGCCCTCTCCTCTCCCATCTTTTTACATGAGACCAGACGGAGGCGAACGTTTATTGAGATCGTTACCGCTTCAGGAACAGCACGGCGTCTGTGTGCTGGCGCGGCAGCTGATTCCTGACACCGTCTCACTCTCACTTATGGGACGGACCAATCCGACAATGACTGATCCCAGTCGAGTCTGACGGCGTCCGCACAGCCTTTCTGGGTTCGCCGCCTCGCAATCTCGCGGCCAGGAGGCGGTGGTCTTGTTCGTCTTTCTGTGCGAAGTGAAGTGGATGAAAGGTCAAGGCCGATGCCCAGGCCAAGACCAAGTGTAAGAGAAGCCAGGTACAGGCACTTTAGCAGGAGCATGTACATAGTAATTTGGCATGGCTATGTAGTATGGTAGGCGTAATATTACTACTCCCAGCTGTTAATACTGAAATCCCACTGACGTATTATCTGAGCTCTTGGTTTCTATTATTACTGCCGCCCACCGAGCCTGCAGATGCCCCTGTCCCTCCCTCCCCCCCTACCCCCCTACCCCCCTACCCCCTCCCCTCTCGTCCCGCCTCCCGATTGTTCAATCGTGTGTGTGTGTGTGTGTGTGTGTGTGTGTCCGTCCCTCTTTGCTTCGAAGAGTTTCCCGTAGCTGTTCTTCTGCTCTACCTGCCAGAAGGTCTCCTCCATCTGGCCCTCCATCACTTCACACCCTGGTCCATCCAGGTAACGACCTGACTCTCGATACCAACCAGTACCTCACCGTCGCTTGTTTCTTTCTCTGTTCTGCGCCTGAGACAAGTTGATCGAGTCTTAGGCGGTACAGTACGGGTTCAGAGTACAGAATACAGAGTACGTGGGCCAGAATGCAGAGCACAATTCCCGTCTACACCGCAGCAAATCCTTCTTGTATCGGCTGGCGACCAGCGACGTTGAATTGACATCATCCACCGTCGTGTCGCAATACGGCACGTGTTCCTCAGCTCCCAAATCCCAGAAAGAAGGAAGGAGGAAGAAAAAAAAAAGGTGGAGGTCGCTATAATATTCCCAAGCTCCGCTATTGTGTTGCTCCTTCACTTGAAACGCTCCAGCTCCAGTCTTGGACAGGGAACCCGTTTCTCGACCGTCACGTCCCGCTGCACCTCTTCAGATTCCTGTCTCTCTTCTCAATTGCCCAGGCTTTCTTTCGACTCTTCGACTCCGCGCCTCCTCTTTTGTCTCTTTTTCCTCGACACACTATCCCCGACGAAGCGGCTCCTGGACTGGACCTTGTAACAGACCGGCCGAATCGAAGAGAAACATCCCAGACAACCCGCTCCACCACCTGCAACCACCGCCTATACACCCTCACACGCACGCACACCCACTCAACCCCAGTCCCAGACCCGAGAAAGGGACAGAGCGACAACAGCTGGCCAACTCGCCTCGACTCGCCTCATCCACCAGTCACTCGTTCATCGTTTTCTGCCCTCTGTACACCACCACGACGCGCCTGTGCTCTCCGTCTCTCTGTGTACCTGACGAACGATTACGATCTCGTACTACTCGTATCCATACCCGCCAGGCGAACGATCCTCTTCTTCCCGCCTTTGTCTCTGTACCCTCTGCCGGCTCAGAGACACCGACCGCCGACGGACCAGCAAAACCAAACCGCTCATTTCTATCATCTGTACACACCTCGGCCTCGGGTCTTTTTCTCTTTGTCAAGTCGGATCCAAGGGGTGGATTCCAGAACCTGCTTACATCACACCTCACTGTGCTTCGCACCTCACCTTGCATACCTTAATCGGGGGGACAGCAGACGCGGTGCCACAGTGACACCGAACATTCCGACCGGCTCTCCCTTATCCTACCCAATTGATCTCGTCCATTCCCCGTCGGAAGCACATGTTCTAGGTTGCAGTTGCTGGCGCAATCGCAAACAACAGCCCACCAAGCTCGAGCTGGGCAGCAACATCCACCGCAGCTGCAGCTTCTGCAGTGACTGGGGAGACCAACTCCCTCCAATTGCGTGGTGGAATCTGCCATGAGATGAAAGGCCCGACACTGACAATGGCTCCGGCTGTTGTTGATTCAGCAAACGGTTCCTACCTCCACCGATCACACAAACCCGATGACCGCTTAGACACAGCACCAGTAGGAACGACATCGACAAAAGCTTCACGGCTAAGAGGCCCGAGCGTGCAAGGCCGAGCTGCATTTGAGCTGCCGTCCTTCAACGCAATCCCCGAATTCAACACGACGCTCTATCTCGACGGCAAGGGGTCCGAGGAAACTGCCGTAAAGGAAAAGGTCACTCCGGCACCGGCCGTTACGTCAGCACGATCTGACCCGGTAAAGCCGACCAAGCCCTCAAGAGACGATGATAAGGAGAACACGAGAGAAGGGAAGCAGAAGGAGAAGGACAACGAGAAACTGCAGAAGAGGGGCAGGCGGACGTCGTTGATGGAGCGGCGGAAATCATGGCTGCCATCGTCAAGGTCGCCGTCAAAGGTCAAGGAGCCGCCGCTGCCCGAGAGACCCGTAATGCCCGAGCGACCTAGCACCCACGCCGGAGAACACGTGGGCGCTGCTGTGTCATCTGCCGCCCCGGTAGCACCGGCGCGACCGGTCGATCCTGAACGCCCCAGGACGGTATCGGAGAGTTTCGCTACCTTTGCGAAGAAGTCATGGATGTCCACCTCCCGCTCCCCGTCTCCGAAGAGAAACCTGGAACCGCCCGCTGCACCGCACCCTCGTCCTTCTCGTAGTAGGGCCTCGAGTAGCGATTCCGTTAAGGGTGCCGAGCCGCCGCGCAAGAGGCCCCTCTCTATGCTCTTCGACCCAGAGTCAGCCGCTGCGAAGAGCGCCGAGTCGTTGAAACCGGCACGCGCTCTCAACCGCACGAGCACGTTCCTGACCAAGATAAAGCAGCGGCCGAAAAGCATGCTCATCACCTTTGGATCGAGCCTCGATTCGGATGCCAATAGTGCGCTCACGTCAATAAACTTGCCGCCGCCGCCCAGCGCCGCCCCGGAAAATGGTCAGCGCGGTAGGAAAGACACCAACAGCACCGTTGATACCAACAAGAAGTCCGAGTCGAAACCGGCATCCGTCACCGAATCTCATACCACGGCAACAGACGAGTCGTGGAGCGAAATGTCGGTCAGCAAGGACACAATCTGGTCCGCCTTCAAGACGCTTGACACCGAGTGCGGGGGATTCGCCACAAAGACCATGGCCCAGCGTATGCACCTGGTACGCGTAACCTTGCTGCCATTTATGCGGACCTATATGAACCACGCCACCAACAAGGGACTCAGTCTCGAGGACGTCGAGCGAAGGGCGATTGTGCTAAACAAGTGGTGGACTAGTTTATTGGAAATGCTTGACTCGCAAAATCAGCAACTGGCGGGCGTTGACCGACCGGTCTTGCTTGAAGCCTTGACAATACTGATGATGCGGCCGGAATGGCGACAGACAACGACATATTTCATGTCTTTGGCGGACCGCTCACCGAACGAACGTGTTCGGCCTCGATCAGGAACCCAGTCAACGGCAGACTCTTCGCAAGCATCCAGCCAGGCCTTCCTTGCCGAATCGGCCGAGCACAACGTCCGGACCATGTTTGTGGGCAATCTCATGAAGCAGATGCAGATTGTGGTGGACAAGATGTCGCTCCGGCATGCGCCTTTGAGCCTGGTCAATTGGTGCGGTAAGGCCTGCGCATACGGCTTCTTCTTTTGCCCGTCCGTTGCCGAGATTCTCGTCCGTTTGTGGGATCTGCGGCCGGAACTCATCAGGCGGACAGCAGAGGAGTTCGGCCTGCCCAAGAAGAATGGTGGCGAAAGCGAAGATATCATGGCGCTCTTCCCGCCCAATATCGGAGTGCTTGGCTGGCAATCGCAGAAAATCATCAGCGCCCGCTTCAAAGAGAGGGTCAAGCTTTCGGTCATGGCAGCGAGGATCCCTTGGTTCAGTCCTTGGGTAACTAGGTGGCGCGGCGGTGATACTGACTTGTTCTTCATTTTTTGCAAGTACTATCATATTCTGTCCGAGGAGTTTATGCCAGAAGGGCTGCCGCTGCTGGAAAAAGCGCGCTCGCCAGGCTTCGTGCTGGTTCAAGCGCAGATTCTCGCCTGCATCGAGTCTACCATCCATCGACAGGCCGAAGTGGATGCAATGATGCACCCGCTCCCCCCCACGGACTCGTTTTACGGCGCAGATGCCGCCGCAACTTCGATGACGGTCCCGGGAAACCTGCTGAAGAACATGGCTGAGAACCGGCTCATCGTGCTGCTGAAGGATATTCTTGGCGAATCACTATCTGTCATTGCTCCCGCAAAACGAACTTTTGCGGAAGCTTTCCTGGCCGTAACCCGCGCTGCAACCCGCAGGGTGTCTGCTTATGACCACAGCGCCGTGTTCACGCTGTGCGATTTCTTGGAAGAGGCATTGGTGGCCTACGACCAACTAGACGATCTCGAAAACCCGTACATCGCCAAGAGCATGAACTGGTCCTTTTGGCTCGACGTGTGTAGAAAAATGCTCGTCTCTGATAACGCCATGACGGAAGTTCGACTCCTTTCCTTCATCTTCTCGACTTGGGAAGCAGTCACTGCGAACCCGGAGAGGAAGAAGGCCTTGTGCTTGGATTGGTTGCTTTCTGAAGAGACTTTTGACGCCTACTTCAATCATTGGTGTCCGATGGTGCGTGGCTATTACATGCGCCTGCTCTGCTGGCGGATCTGTCGAGACGCCGGTAGCGCAAATGAGGTTGATGCGTAAGTGCTTTTTTCCCACGAGAAGCGATGCTCAAGCGCTAACCATAGCCAGTCAAATCTTCCTCGTTGCTGCGGCCCGGCTCAAGACCGTATGGGCTCACTATCTCTACCTCCGCAACGCTGCAGATGCCGCCGGGAAACTCCCCCCCTCCACCTCACCTTGTCTTCCTACCCCGGGTAAGAAGTTCATGATTATTCGCACGGAGATCAATATTCCTCAGCCTGGCTACTTCAACCAGCCCTTCGACTCTTTCTCTAAGATAGTCAACAACGAAGGGGTCGTGGCAACCTCGGCGCCGCCGCCCGAAACGAAAGAGGTTGTTGCTGCCAAGCCAGACAACAGCAAGAAGCGCTGGTCTCTCATTGGAAAGGTTCTGTCTTTGGGAGGCAACAGCTCAGATAGCGAGGACAACAGCGAGGCATCACGCAAGGAAGCGGCATCGAAGTCGTCCTCATTCTCGAAGCGTCGTCAAGGAGGCCCGCCTCTGCCGCCCAAGATCTCTACTTCCATCGCCTCGGCTGCTACTACGTCTTCTGATGGCAGCTCTCCCGGCGCTTCGCCTATTTTCATGGAGCAGAAGTTCGTCTTCAAGTTCACACTGACTTGGCAGCCCCCTGCCGTCACCCAGCCGCGTGACCGCCTCCTCACCCGCCCGCGTCTGCCCGCCCCGGCACAAGCATGGGTCAGTACTCGGTCCCGAAGCGGCAGTTCGCCTCCTCCACTGCCCGCTGGCCTCCCGGACCCTACACGGCGTGTCTCTGGTTCCAAAAAGAAGGGTCTCGTTGCTGGAGCCAGGAACGCCAGCCCGCTCGCCTCCCCCACGCTGGAGCGCAAGTCATCCGTCACCGCTGTGTCCTCGTCTTCACTTGTGCGCAGGCTCAGTAACAAGTTCGACTTTGAGAATAACCCCAACGTGGAGCTGATGACTTTCGACTTCGAAGGGGCAGAAAAGTCCTCGGCGTCGTCGATGTCATCCGCCTCATCAACAGCTTCAACACCTGCCGAGAGAAGGGCCGAGGAAGAGCAGCTGCAGCCGCGATCATCAACTCCCCATGTCCAACCTCATATCCAGCCGAAGGTCCCACAGCAGCAGCAGCAGCAGCATCAGCAGAAATCCGAAGGTCGCCGGAACGGGCCCGAGCCTTTGACGCAACCCCTTCGTCCGACAGGCATGTACACCAAGCGCGCCGTTTACAGCGGCCGCGCCCTTGCAGAGTGGAGTATGATCGTCGCTGAGTGCAATGGCTTCGTCGACCGGAGACGGGACGAAGGCGTCCTTGGCCTCAGCGATGTGGAGGTTCCGATGTTGACGGTCGAAGGCTTCCGGAAGATCGGTTAACGAAACCTTGCCTATTATGAGGACATGCCGAGCATTCAGGGTCATATGCTCGCGACACCTAGGGCAAGCATCTTGACGACAAACGATTTTATTACGACAGGTCTGGATAGGAATGCCGGGCCGCTTTCAACTTACATACCACAATAGCGATTCAAAAAGTATGGCGTTACGTTCATCCTTGGCCACATGATTTGAGAGCGGCGGCTCGTTATTCATTCCACGTTGATTGGAAATATTCAGCATCGCCATTACCTTTCACTATCTTGTCCGAAGAGACGGGCATTCCATGAGCTCTCGAACGAGACCCTATCCGTCGTCATCCATTTCGGAGCTCTTGCTCAAGTTCTTTGCCCCAAGCAGTTCTATGGTCTTGAAGCTCCGGTGGCTTTTTAGACTCTTATTCATTGTCAGTATTGTTCAACCCGGCATCATTACAGTAATGATAGTTTCTACGTCCTCCCGTGCATTTTTTTGGTTTTCTACAATGGCGTTTGGGATCTGGGAAGGAACGGAAGCAGTGGATTGACAATCCCTAAGGTTCAAGTGTGTTGTGTGTAGTTGGGAAGCATTCAATGCATGACTCATATTTCTCGCGGATCCCTTTGTTTCTTTTCCTTCGTTGTGTTCGCAACCCGGGGAACACGGGACGGGCTCTTTGGTTTCATCAGATCGCATTACAGACGCATGCAAACCCAAATATCTTGGTGCTTTGTTGATTTTTATTCGGATTTCTTCTTGGAAGGGGGGGAGGGGGTGGGAGAGAGAGAGAGGATCACGTATTGAAGGATATATCCCGGCAGCCAAGCAGAGTTGAAATGAGAGACAACTTTCTGATTCAATCATGCTGCCTGCGGTGCCATGTGCTTGTGTATGTGTGTGTTGGTGACAAATATGATACGGATGGGTCTCCTAGATGAACGGTGCAGGACGAGGCAGCGCGGCGGATGGTCCTCGATCGCCTCAAGGGCCTTTTTCTTGCCGGCCCGGCCCCCTCTGTGTGCGCCGGCGCCGGGCGGGAGTGCGCGGGTAGTCCCGCCTATTCCGCCATCGCCCTTTGACCAGTGGTCCGACAGGCCGCGTGCCGGTCGGCAAGGCAGGGCAAGACGGCCTGCTGCGGGGACAGAGACGGAACCAGCCATCACTCCCCCGTCGCCGTTTGGTCTTCAAGGCTGGGGCCCTTGGCCTCTATAGAAGCTTAAGCCCGGTGCGGCGAAAAGAGTCATGTGGCGTTCACGTTCCGCTTGGTCGCTTGTGAGAAGAGGGAATGGCCGACCGGGGCGGGAGATGCGGGGCCGTGTGTGCAATGCGAATGACAAGCAAGCAGTCTTACCCGGGCGCCGGGACTGTTGTTTTCCTGGAGTGTGACGGTTGCCAGTCGGCCTACCGAGCAGATGCTGTTATGACCAGGGCATCAGAACATTACGGCGAAGTGATTCAATGTGGTTGGCGAAACAGCGACGGAACCAAACAAGCACAGCGGTCCTTTTTCAGCTTACCGAGAAAAGCACTGTACAATTGCACGTGTGAGGTTTTGCTCTGTCGTACATAATGAGAGAGCTCGGAGCAGCAAATCTACCATGGAGCTTGGCTGGCAGGGATGGGTGATTAGTTAGTAGGAGGCTTCTCAGATGCGGTGCCGAAGTCGATTGCTCATGAATTGGCAGGAAAGTTCGAGATGTGAACAGGATTGCTTATCGACAGATTGCGAGCTGACTGATTTGGCATTTCAAGACTACACCCGATCATACGTCCAAGCCATTCTCTTTCCTCCATTCCATTATGCGAATACTCAGGGTTTCCCGACGAACCAACGCCTCGGGGCTCCAGATGCCTTCCTTTGACGGGTAGAATCCGTCGAAGCGAGGCTTGCCATCATCAGCGATCTCAATGAAGGGCTGCTTGCTGCGCATAAAGATGTAGGTGTCCGGACCGCCCAGAAGAGCTGGGCAGTCGAGGGTGCCGACGCGGACGTACTTCATCAAGGGGCCACACCCGTCATAGCTGCTCCACACGGCTGTAAGGCAAAGGGGGCAACGAGCAATGTGCTGTAAAGAGCCTGAGTCGGCCGGGACGGGTAGCATAACAGGTGAGGGGATATCGGCTCTGCGCTTCTCCCCGGTCTTGCCGCCAGAGCCGCCTGGCTCGTTGGTCTCGTGCATTCCGTTAGGTTTAGACATCTTGGGAGTCCAGTTATCGCGGATGGAGTTCGGGAAAGATGCCAGCGGCTGGAGCGTCGAGACGGAAGGATTGCTCGGAAGGAGAGTCACCTCGTCTCCCTCCACCACGGCGTTGAGGGCGAAGGCGGTGCCAGTTTCGCGCTGGCAGCAGGTGCAGTAGCAGCAGTGAATGACCAGGGGCGAGGCATTGAGAGAGTACCGGATGTTGCCGCAGGCGCAGCCGCCCTCGAGAGGGAAGATAGAATAGGCATCCCCATTGGCGTGGTGAGACATCGCTGGTGTCTGTTTCTCGACGGTTGTGGCTCGTTTTGGTCGGTGCGTAGGTGGAGAGGCCGGATATCGTCTGGCCCGCGGGGTCTATCGCCAGTGGTCCAGATCTGGAAAGATCACTGACGTTTCGTAAAGTCTCAGCTGCAGCCTTTGTTGAGAATTCCTGACGGTGGTTGGAGGTAGGGTGGGCGAGGAGGTAGATGGACTGGATCGACAAAATTGTGTAAGTGGGATGCCTGAGGGAGGTTGGGGAAGGGGGAAGGGAGAAGGTTCTTCATCACAGTACCTAGAGAGAGATGTCTCACAAGGACCCTGAGTCGGGGGGAGGGGGTCTTGGTCTAGACGTGAGGCTTCAGCGACTGTAAATGAGGAGAAGCAAGGAGGAGAGGGAGAGATGAAAATAGAAAGGAGAGAGGGCTCGGGAGGAGGGGAGCGAAGAAGGGCTTTTGGTCGGGCAGCTGAGGGAATTAGATGGTGCCCAGTCAGAATCAAGGTGATGGCCTGAATAGGCAAGTTGCTTATCTTATCACATGTACGGCGCCGTTTCCCCCTCCAGCTGAGGGAAGAGCAGGCCAAGCTGGTCGGTTCCTTGTGCGCGACTATGGCTACTCTATTGATGCCAAGCCTTTCTTCTGAGCGAGGGCATGTTGTTTGGTCGTCCAGTAAATAAATAAAAAAGCAGGCCGTTGGAAAGGTCTCCGAATCCCCAATACCAGCGAGCTTATTTTGGGCATTTCCTGGAAAGAGCCGAAAACCTTGAGCCCGAATAACACATAAAACAACGGATTAACAACTAGTTTCTTGGCTTCAAGGATTATAGAGACTTTCCCTAAGCCGCTTATGAGAGTTGCGGTGTTGTGGAGGAATGGATTAGCTGGTTGACTAAGACAAAAGACCCTTGGGGTCTGACAAGTTGTCTAGATGCCGTCACAAGGTCTAGACCGTGCTAGCTGTGCAGCTGAGGACTGCATTCCAGTCGAAGGCGGGTTCCAGTCTGTCCAAGTCGGCGTGGTTGTGCTAGCTTTCGGCGCCGTTGGACGTGACGTTATTGTGTCTAACAAGCAAAAGGTTTTTGGAAAGCCGTTAATACTGATTATAAACCCCCCAGCCTCCAGCTTGTTCGAGACTTCTCGAGACATTTCAGTATCGAGGATTCCGACGAGTATAGTGCCACTTCAGAGATAAGACGCTGGGTTCAACATAATACCACCGCTCCTCGACTTTTCAGACCTAGAACAATACAATTACCGACATGCAGCCCGTCGCGTATCTTGGACTGTTATTGCTGCTCACGGCACAAGCCCAAACCGCACCATCGTCGCTTCACTCTCATCTCCAACGCCACAGAGACCGCGTCGCCACACACGCTCACTCAAGCCATAAACACTTGCAATTTGTCGAGCGAACCGAAGCGGTCCCAATGAAGCTCTTGCAAGGTACGGAGCCGGCGGTTCACCAGGTGGTCGCGGAAAAGCCATCGGCACCTTCACCATACGATCGGTCGGCGTTGATAACAACGGAGTACACAAATGGCCGCCCGAAAGCAGCGAGCACTGAGACCAAAGCATCTTCACGACGAGAAACAGATGCATTGACAGCCCTTGGGAAACCAGAACCTGGAGGTTTCAAGCTGGCAGCGGCGCGCGGCCTCGATAGATCGAACCCGGATGCGGATAGTACCAATAGTCTGCATCTCGACGCGGCGGTGCGACTGCTGCGTGCCCATGCAATCGTCAAGCACAGCAAATTTCAACGCGAGATGTGACAGAAACTGGCTCTCGAAGTTTGGTCAGATTGGCGTTGCCGTGCTTGTTCAAAGAGAATTCTCCAGCCGTTGACACGGCGGCGGGTGAATATGATGAGATGTGGTATGAGATCCGCTGCGGGATCAGCGAGAGAGGCTAATCAAGGACGAGGCGATACGACTAGAGATAGTTTTAGCCTACAAGAAACACTCTTCCAAACATTTTGTAATGTGATGTGCAATTCTACACACGCTCTCATGCTGCTCTGAAGACTAAAAACGAGTTATTGATGCAGAAAGTCCTCCGTTATGCAGGGAAAGTTGGCGGTTTGGCGGTCCGTTGGTCAAATTATGACAGTTGCCCTCTCGCATCCCTGGCGGGGTCGGGTGGTAGGGATTTTGTCAAGTTTTTCGGCGACGATATCTGTCTCATCGGCCTTTCTCGGTCTGAGCTGGCCTAGGTAGGTAGTTTACAGTACGAGGGTGGGAGGGTTCGATGCCCTGTGTTCGGGATTGGGTGCGGATCATGTCGGATTTCTTTGCGAATAAATCTCCAGATAACATATCAGGGGAGTTGGAGCTGTGGGCATCACAGTGTCTTGATTTGTATGGTATAAGCGGGAAGAAGGCCTAGGGTGAGTTTCGTACATTTTCCCCAGTCCGTTTCGAATTCAGTCAAGTCATCCCGTGTCGTTTCGTTTGTGCTCGGGAAACCGGGTTGACGGTACGTCGAGCTGACGATCTTCCGGGCCGTGTCAATACAATAACCAGTATTCTACCCGTATGCGCGCCTGTTTTTTGTGTGTGTGTGGTGATCTGTACGGATACTGCCAGGAGACTCCTACCGGTACCTTAGGTAGTAGGAGTGGACGACTACACAGTACGCGCCAGACCCACTGATTGGTGTATGAAATCGGTGCTCCACCAAAGCTGTCTCTGATGGTGGTGATGTGCAGATACGGGGATCGAGTTGCTGTAATCTTGGCACGACCTCGGGCGAATTCCCGCTGCCAGGGTACCGTATACTAGTCACCCCTTGCCAAGCACTGCTGGCAACCATGTACTGGGTACTTTACGTCCATCCCTAAGGCAGCTTCTGGATCGCTACTTACCTGAGGTAGGTAGGTAGGCACGTAGTTAGGTAGCCCAGGGTGCGCTTGCCAGCAATGCATACTCAGTAGTCAGTCACGGGAGCCAAATTGTCGATCCCACTCCCCCAGCTTCTCCAATCCTCCGACCCTGCCTCCCTTTCCGTCCCCTTTTGACAACTCCTCGACCTGACGATAGTGCGCGCGACCGCGACAACATCTACACAAACCAATCCCCACGGCCACCACAGCCACTTCCCTCCCGCGATACCATTGGACACCATCGACGCTTGATCCTTTTTACGCCATCAACACATTGTCCATCAAGTCGAAACACTCAAAGCGCCCGATTGCTAGGGGAGCTCCGAAACGCTGGGGCTTCTACTTTACCCACAGCACATTCAATCCGGAGGGTGGCCGCATAGTGCCCAGGGCAAATCCTTGTCTCGGGATTGCTCGTCGACAGCTTTGCTACTGTAGCATCTACCAGACAACCAGCCTTCTTCGACTGCGTTCCACCATTGCTTCCGCCTCGCTGCTTGCCACCAAATAGTCTGCGGCAATCGCAATATTCAACAATCGTCAACCTTCAGACACTTGTTCCAAACTCAAATTGCTTCTGCACACACTCGCTTCCCCCAAAAGCCACCGATCGATCGACCACTTCCGCCTCTGCGAACGCAGCGAGATGCCTTCTCAGAGGCAATTGCGCACCCTCTTCGTGGGTGTGCTGATCGGCATTGTCTTCGTCCTCTTCTATACCTCGTCGCTACGAGCGGACGAAGTCAAAGACGAGCGCACGATCCAGGACTTCTACCACAAGACGGTCAACGGCCTAAAACACAAACAGCCGCCAAATCAGGCGGTGTTGGATCAGAACAAGCCCAAGGCAGTCGGCCACGTGCCTGTCGACAAGGACGCCGACGGCGATGTAGACGCTGACGACGAGAAATTGGCCAAGGACATGGCAGGCCGGTTGAAAGCCGCCGAGGAGAAGGCCAAGGAGCTTGCGAACAAGAAGTCGCCGTTGAAGCCCGATGCGCCAAGCGAAGTGGTCGGAAAGGGCAACTCGGCCGCTGGACAAGACAAGAAGAAGGAAAAGACGGGCGCTGGAAAGGACGCCGCAAAGGATGGCGCAGACGACGAGAAGAAGACGGAGAGCAACGAGGAGCATGCCGTCGAGGTTGAGCTCAACTCGATCTTGAAAAAGTCACCAGGTAGGGCTGACCTTTGAACCCCCACGCATCATTGCATACTAATTAAGCCTGCACAGTCATCATCTTCTCCAAGTCCTACTGCCCACACTCCAAGAAGGCCAAGGCCCTACTGCTCGAAAAGTACTCTATCGACCCTGCGCCGTTCGTTGTCGAACTCGACCAACATCCTCTCGGACCTCAGCTGCAAGCCTTCTTGGGCGAGAAGACGGGCCGAAAGACAGTTCCCAACATATTGGTCAACAGCGTGAGCATAGGCGGAGGCGACGACATTGTCGCTCTAGACGAGCAGAAGAAGCTTGTCCCCAAAATAGTTGATCTTGGACAAAAGAAGGTGGAGATGAAGGAGCGGTCTGCCAACAGCCAGAAGAACAACTAGCTCACTTGAGCCCTTTCACATTGTCTTTTCTATACCGCTTGATGTTTCAAACTGGCATCTTTGTTGTGGGGGTGGGCACCAGGTATAACGGGGGTTCGAACCGGCGGCGTATAAGCCCCGGTCAAGAACATGGCATACTTCGGCGTTTTGGGACCAGTTTCAATTGCCTCTTTTCTTCTTTTCTTTTTCTTACTCTACGACAGGGGCTTTGGGCCAGAGCGTAGGCTCTGCTTGGGGGCTGGTTTGCAGAGACATGGTATCATGAAACGGCGGGAAAATTCCTGTAATGCGGAGGAACGTGTACGACTGACTACCTTGGTATGGTCTGATCAGAGCTATCATGTCGACATTATCGGGTTGGTCATGACAACTTGGTCGTTGTATCGTTTTGTATACACATGATTCACTCAGATTGCCGCGACCGCCTCCATACTTACCACGGACGGTATCGGTCTGGCAGACCTCGAGACGTGTGTCCTTGTGCCTATCACCATGTGCAGCTCGACATCATGTTCATGAAAGAGCTTGACTATGAGGCAGCGACGCATATATCAGCAAGTCGGATCCGGGTTTGACCAAGTTACCCCGCCGTAACCGACTTCAGGAACTGAATGGAAGGAGACGGCCGATAAAGAGCGCTACAGGCCGCTTGGTGGACCTTGATGGCTGCTCAAGGACGACAACTGTCAGGAGGGGTCGCTCATTGATGAAGGTCGTTTCCTAAGATAACCCGCTCTCCTTGGCAGACTTTTGAGGGGGGCCCGCAGGCGGTGGTTGAACCGCGGGGTTGTAACGCGGCTTCGCGATTCCCCCCCCGTCTCCTGCTCGACTGTTGCGATGCCTGTCCCCCCTTCTCGCGCCAAACAGGTGCGAGTACCAGTATCTATAACGGGTCATGAGTCAATGACTCAAATAGCGCGCAATTGTCATCTTCTTTGGCGATCTCTGATACCAGTTTTCCCCCTAAATATGGGCAATTCTGGGGCGGACGGTACCAGTTTCGTCGTGGGTTGAGAACCCGGATGGTCGGATGGTCAGTCGCGACACCATTCAAAGGCAGCCGGGTCCGCACTGCGCTTGCTTGCATCACTCTCACTCTACGGCTCAGTCTTCTTTCTATTCATCCCAACTACTCAAGTCTGGGAAACCTCACGCGGCTTACGGCAACCTCGAGTGAATCACTACCTGTCGGCTGCACTTGGCACCTCGTCTCATATTTTTGGCCGAGGAACTGACATACGGTCTCATCACCGAATCACTTACACCTCTACCCACCCACCAAAACGTATAAGGGAAGAAGAGACAACCCATCCAACATCCACATTGTTGCAATTTACTACAGCTGGTATCCTATTACTTATTCTGCCCATCCTCCACGTCTGTTCTTAAAGCACTTCAACCAAAGTAAACCCTGAACGACAAGAAACCCTACAAGAGCGACTGCTGCCTTCCACCAGCTCCTCGTGCACCTACATACCGCTCGAAAGGATAACTGGTCTCTCAGTCAGACGGGAATCGGCTTTCTTCTTATTCACATATCTTGAGCTCCCACATCCCGTCTATCTGGGCGTTCTGTCTGAACCGGCGTCCAAAAGGCGGCAACCTAGATACCCACCAACTCAACCATCTACATATTGGATAAGATGTCGCTTTTACCTGCACACCTTCTTCTTCTTGTCGCGGAGCACGCGGAATTCGCCGGGATCCAGGCTCTCCGCGCAACATGCAAGGGCAACCGCAGTATACTGGATTGTTACGAGCGCGCTGTAACCAGACTCAACGCCGCCCGCTACCCATGCGCACCTTGTAACCACATCCTTGCCTCCGACACGCGCGAGCGAGAGGTACTTCCCAAAGACACGTTCGAGACACTCGGGGAACTCGAGAGCAGGCAGCGCAAGATTGAAGAGATCGTCCACGGCGCATACCTCGCGTTCTGGGAAGAATACGACCTCCAGGACGTATCAAAGGCAGATACCATCCGCGCAAACCTAAAGCGCGCTCTGTGGCAGTGCTCGACCATCGCCGACCTGGAGACGCATTCTATCATGTACAGAGACGACGTCATCCCTCGGCGCGACCCTTGCGTCAAGTCCCTGATTAACCAAGACATCATGCTCCGCGATGCTCCACCACCCGACGGCTGGCATCTGGCCCTCAAGGAGGTTCACGAGTCCAACCGCCAAGACGTGCGGTTCCGTCAGATCGCATACGTCCGCGACCTCCCTGCTCAAGAGCTGGCGGGTATAGTGGTACTCGCCCACCTGACAAGCCAGGGGTACATGCAGTACAGGGCGCCGAGGAGCGGGGCCTTGAGGCCCGAGATCGTCGAGATGGGCGTCTGCATGGCTGAGAACACGATCCGGCACGGCGTCTTCTTCCTACACTCCAAGGTGCGCGGGGATGAGGACGCCAACTACCACGCGAAGCTGCTGCTCGACGATACGTACGACGAGATGCGGCGCTGGGAGGCCGGCGACCCGAGCGTGTTACCGGGTCTGACAATGAATGTTGCGGCGACGCTGTGCGAAAAGATCGGCTGTGAGCACCGGGACATGCTGAGCGCGGCGTGTACGCTGCTCCGGGGGGATGTCTGGCGGCCGGCGGATGCGGACAAGGAGGAAACCGAGCCCGAGGTGGAGCGGGAGAAGCCGGCCGGCGGGACCCTGCAGGATGTGCCGGAGGAGGCCGAGGAGCTCGCTGCGTGAGACCTGTACTGAGTAGAGTGCTCAGTAGATTGATGCATTATGACCTTGCATGATTTGACTACTTGGATTTGCCGTCACCGTCAACTTGTACTACGGGTGTTCCGTATGTCCCATCACCTACATATCATCGGTTTACAAGCACAGACGACGCCTGACGGGTGACTCTTGGTGCCAAGAACATGACACCTAAGTCGGGAGGTCTGTCTTACACTGCATTGTCTACCGGGGAAGGGCTGCCACTCCAGGCCGGCGAAAGAAGAAGAAGAAAACAATCGTGTTCGGGCCCGTTCAGAAGACCATTCACAGCTGCAGGTTTTGACATTGAAGCCGCTGCAACAACTGGGCTACGTGACACACCGGACCCGAGGTGAACTTGTTCGGTTGTTCCAACCAGAGGACACTTTCGGGCCCGAATGAGGTCGTGGCGATCCAGGGGATGGTTGACTGGATGCAGCCCGGGGGACGCGTGACGGAAGCGCCGCCCAGCGGCGTCAGGCCGACAAGAGTCATGGTGGGGTTCTCGGCGATGACTGGTGCGTGTATCCGTACTTACGCAAAAGGACTTCAAGGAGGCTGTGGGCCTCAACGTCCTAGGAGGTCTGGGAAGCCGATAACCTTGACAAGGTCCTTGACGGGAGATTTGGGGGAGTGAGGGCTCAAGGACTGCCGGCAGGAACTGCAGGCTTCCTGAGATTCCCCCAAAGTCGTCAGGAAATTATCTTGCCAACCGGGGTAGCAAGGCTGTCGCGTCCAGGCCACGAAACCATGCAGACGAACGAACCCATTCGGACTCTAGTGCTTACACTGCCCTGCACTGGGCCGGTCGACGTCGTCACGTACTCCCTGGTGATCGTCCTTGGGACCCTCCCCTTTGCGGTGATCCAGGACTGTGTATTCGTAAGCACGCAACAACGTCGCAACTCAGAGCCATGCCATGTACGGATATCCGTATTTGGATGAGGAAAGATTTTTTCCCTCTCGGCCGGTCCCCGACTTTTTCTCCCTGTGTCTCCCCCACGATTGCCGTGTGACCAAGTCCTATTAGGTACTATGGTAGATCCCACGCTAGACAAGTGGTTGTCGTTGGTTTGTATGTCGCTCGGATGTACACTAGCAGGGATGCTCTTACACGTAACTCGTGCCCAGTTCCCGTTGTTTAGCGGGTGCCGAAACCCCTCTTACCCGGCGCATCGGTTTGCGTTCGTTGCTGTCACCACTGGATCTCTGAGGGGTGGGAAGCGGATATGGAAACTAGAGGTGCCTCAATTCCGGAGGGGGGTCAGGATCCGTGGCCAGAGCGTCGCAAGGCGATTGCGTGTGTGTCAACGTTGCATTGGTAGTCCAAGATGACTCTGGCCGATGGTCCTGTGCATGATTATGATATGCACGGCCTGGCGGTGGGACGCGGTTTTCACGTACTGTAGTAAAGAAAAAAAGAAGAGAAAGCACTAGAGACCGATTGTAATGCGACGCCGCGATGGCCTGGGAAACATACAGAGTACATCCCGGTGGTGTTTGGTGCTTGACAAGTTGCCAACCGTGGCACGCGATAGTTTGGCCTATGAGAGAGGATGGAGAAGAGAGAACCTGCCGTACTGCCGCGATACCGCTGAAGGAATATTCAAGCACGCTCCATGCTAAATCATGGCGATGCAAACGGCGCATCCGACGCAGGTTGGCTTTCCGTCTCTCTGTAAGGGGATGAACCCTGGCCAGTGACTCATGGCCGGAAGCAACTAACGCCCTGGCGTAAACCGGCGTCAATCCACCCAAGTCAGTCTAGTGGTACCTTGCTTTTTACTGGTAATATACGGTGCCTAGGTACCTACAGGTACCTGAGTTTATGTATTTTGCACACCAGTCAGGCAACGACAGGGAAGGGAATAAGCTCAAGCTTACAAGCTTTGGCAAACCGGCGTCGTTTGGCCATAGGACCGTCATCCTGGACTTTGCCAAAGGCAACCAACGCGCTGGTGTGGAGAAACGGCCCTTGTGTCGCATACGGCCCTCTGGTTGGACGGTTGGGAAAAAACATGAAGGCGGGAAGAGGGACGGATGGGTGAATCGAAGCTACGGAAGCTTGGAAGGGAAGATACTTGTTGTGCGCCCGTTTGGTAGAAACCGCGCTACCCCCTCCGGTGACAGGATACAGTGACATTGCCTACCATGGCGTCGAGGGGGAGGGGGGAGGCGGTGCATCTCTCGTTGGATGGACTGGACAGACATTGTTATAAAGAGGACTCGAGACGCCGGCCGATAGCAATAGTCCTTCTTGGCCTGCGTCAGCAATCATTCACGCTTTCAACTGCTCAATCAAGCGATCCAGCTGTGGCATCTACCATAAGAAGCCTTCCATCCCTAGTTCTCATATCGGACTTCACCATTATCTTCATCGTCATCATCATCACCACCCCCACCGCTACTACCACCGCCGAAATAGCTAGCCTACCAAGCATCCTTGCCATGACCAACAACGCCAAAACCGTCAACATGACCAGAACCTCCTACGCCCCTTCCACCTTCTCCGAGACCTCGACCGTCTGCTCCTTCGAGAAGGACCCGGAAGTCGTCTTCGACACAGTCGTTGCAGCACCGAAAGAACGCCGCTCCATGAAGCAGCGAGTCAAGAGGGCTCTCCGCGACGTCGGCCACCCGCCCACCTACCGCTACGACCTCGAGCACGGCATCGAGACCCAAAGGACGGTGCCCGTCGGCCCCATGGGCTACAACGTCCTCAACATGCCGTCGCGCACGTAGACCTCTCGGCATTTCGCACCTGCGAACCGGAACGAATTTCATTTCTTGTTAGGATAAGCCAGAGCGATACCACCAGCGCGGCTTTTTTTGTTTTTGTTTTTTGTGTGATCATAATTGGAGTTGGGACCGAGGATTCCTCACGGGGACCTTGATGGGTCGAACTTTTGATTATTAATACCCCTCGGGGTATCTGCTACCACGAGATATATCCAACGAAGAGGAAGAAGAAGTAGAAGGGCAAAAAGGCACTGTCTCTTGTTCCACACATCACCACTGCGTGATGCCGTATCGGCAGAGACTGGCCTTGCAGGCTAGAGAGCCTGCCGTGAGACGAAGGACTGCAGATTCAGCGGAGAGGTACTATATCCTTATTTTGTTACCTGGAAAGGCGGCGCGGAATGGCTCGCCATGCGGGGCGATCGGAGGAGGAGGAGGAGGGCATGACGACAGGTACTACGGCTGCCAACGTATTACATACAGGCTGCCAACCAAGGATAGGACTGGCACAGAGCTCAATTGCGGGAGTTGACGGAGAGTACTTCTACAAATGTCTAACGGCAGAGTAGGCCCAGAGTAGATGAACGAATGTCTCAATGTATGCCCCAATTCACTACGTGTTTGGTTCACTCGCCTTCCCTCGTTGTTGCCTCTCAGTGGGCCCTATCTCCTTGCCCGTTGTTCGCGAGGGAGGCTATAATGTAGTTTTCTACGTTGCCGCCTTATATGTGCAAGTCACAATCTGCGAGGATTTCCTCGCTGAAAGGTGTCCGAAAATCCCGACTCACACTCATCTCGGCACCGTGAAATGGGCCTAGAAGACTCTATTGGGGGGTCGGGGCAGATCCCGGAGGGTCCATATTTGCCGGCCGCGCTCCGGGTCCCGGATCCGGTGGAGCCGTCTCGGGTCCATGAGCTGCTGCCGGGAGGTCCATCGCTGCCCTTTGGCCACATGTTCACAAGCTGCGCGTGGATCACGGGCACTCGCCCAGCGCTTCGGCCCATATCCCGTGTGATTCCCGGAGCGTAGCCAGTTGGCAGACCTGGTGGTATTGCAGGATTCAACATGCCCGCCTTGCCCCACTTGCATTGAGGATATTCATGCCCCGCACGCCCACTCAACCGCTCGCGAGAAGGAGAACCAGCACGAAGCTTTGCAGTGGCCATACAATGACGTAGCAGGTATCATCCGGTGTTTTCCTTCTCCTTTCAACTCAGTAGCCAATTAGAAAAGTACTGAAACGGCTTGTTTCTAGGGGTCGTCGTGTCTGAGCGGCGCAGCAAATCAGACGAATTTGGATGGGAATAGACTACCGGTAGCAACCAGGGGAAATCGGAGGGGCTGTCGACCCCACAACCCACCTTTGCTCACTCGGCTTAGAAATCACGATGTTGCCGGCACCGGGGCCGGGGACTTGCGGCCAGTATTATTCAGCAGATCGACCAGCGCGTCGCGCCTTCATGCCGTTCGCACGTGTCGGAAGCAGGATCGTTGGCTTAGCAATGGGGGCCGGATACAAAAACCGAATGAGTTACCCCTTCCTTCGTCGTGGGCGGTTCGGTGCCGTGCAAGCCAGACCATCTCTTCAACTGCACACAAACCAAGCCCCCCCCCTCTTGGCTACTTGAACAGACTTACACGCACTTGACTTGTCCCCGTTTCCATCACCCACCAAGCCCCCCTCCATAGACTCAGCCCCAACCATGGTCGACATCCCAAAGACTTACAAGGCCGTAGCCACGCCGGCCAAGCGCGCGCCCCTCGTTCTCGTCGACCGCGAGACCAGGCCGCCCGGCGAGGGCGAGGTCCTCATCCAAAACCAGTGGACCGCCTCGAGCCCGCTGGACCTCCACCGCGCCGACGGCGGCCTACTATGCAGCCACCCGGAGGTCATGGGTAGCGGCGCTGCAGGGGTCGTCGCTGCCGTCGGGCCGGGCGTGGAACGTCTTCGGGTCGGCGACCAAGTCTTCACCTTCGCGTTCCACCACTTCGGCGAGCGCGCCCATCAGGATTTCGCCACCGTGCCTGAGCACCTGGTCTCTAAGCTGCCGGCCAACGTCACACCCCAAGAGGCCGTGACGGTGCCGACGAACCTCATCACCGTGTTCCACGCCGCGACGGCCGACCTGGGGCTGGAGCTGCCGTGGCCGAGGCCGGCGGGCTGGGAGCCCAAGGAGAAGGACGACGCGGTGCTGGTCTGGGGCGCGGCGAGCAGTGTGGGCGTGTACGCGGTGCAGGTGCTGCGGCATTGGGGGTACCGGAACGTGCTGGCCGTGGCGAGCGAGAAGCACCATGCCTACCTCAAGGAGATCGGTGCCAAGGAAACGTTCAGCTACCGCGACGCTGACGTCGTGGAGAGGATTATGAGGTTCGTCGGCGAGGAGGGCGTGCCGTTCGTGCTGGACTGCATCGGCTCCGTCGAGGGCACGCTGAGGCCGTTGACGAAGATTGCGCGCAGTGGGACAAAGGTCGCCATCATGCTCCCCGTCATCGTCCGGGACGCGACGGAGGACGTCGAGCCCGAGTACGAGATGGACGTGAGCCGGGTCCTCGTCGGCGAGTGGGCCGAGGCTGTCGAGCTGCGCGGGGTGAGGACGCATCACTACCAGGCGGTAAGTCCAGCCCGATCACGGATGGGTGGCCCGAGGGTACAGGAAGGGGAATGCTGACTTGGCAACAGAACGAGTTCTTCAAGGAGAAGATGCAGAGGGAAATTGTGCCCACGCTCCTGGAGCAAGGCATCATCAGGCCGAACAGGCAGAAGATCGTCGAGGGTGCCACGATGCTGGAGAGGGCGCAAAAGGCGATTGAGCTGTTGCGGAAGAAGGACCCCAGCGGCGAGCGTCTCGTGTGGAGGGTGTCGGATCTCGAGCTGTAAGGAGGAGCACCGTCAATATCACTGAAAACACATTATGATTCGAGTGTCCCTGCCCCGTGGCATAGATATCCAAAAGTAATGAATAAATGAGGCCTTTTAACTGCTTTTGACTTTGTTCCTGCTTTTGTAATCTGCCGACCATCTGCTGAAAGAAGCTCAAAACTCCGACCTGACCAAAAACAAGAACGCCGATGAGTGGTCCTCCGCTGCTGCGTCTCCTCCCACCCGGATATGTATAGCAAAGTCCACGGCACATACAGACACAACCAACCAGCCCAGTCACCAAAGACTGCTGCTACCGCCGCGCTCATTCCTTGCGGCCCTTCTTGGGCTTCTCCTCCACGTCGTCTTTCTCCCCCTCGTCCTCGCTCGCGACGTCCCTGCTGCGCTTCAGACCCTTCATCTTGCGCGTCTGCAGCTCGCCGAGGTCCTGGCGGCCGACGTGCACGCGACCCATCTTGTCGCCCATGCCGTCCGTCGTGATGTTCTTCTTTGTGCGTTCCTCGGTGCCGCGGGGCTTCTTCATAGCCTCCTTGAGCATGGCCTCGTCGGGCTCGCGCATGCGGCCGACGCGGAAGTCCATCCGCGGACCGATCTCGTTGACCTCGACGCGGGGCACCTTGGAGCCGCTGCGCTTGGTACTGATGGTGTAGGCGCGGAGGCGGATGGTGGGCTTAGCGCCGGCGACGTCACCCTCGCCAGCGGCCGTGGGCTCGTCGGCGGTAATGGAAACGATCCACTGCAAGCCCTCGACGTCGATCTTGTCCGTCTGTTCGCCGCGGAAGAAGTCGGTGAAGAAGCTGCGAGCGTGGGTGTACTCGTTGGCGATGGGGCTGTCCCAGGCGGTGCCGGCGAAGACGAGCATGGGCTTCAGGCCGATGGGCACCTTCTTGCCCTTGAACTGGGCGAGGGTGCGGAAGGACTCCGGGTCGAGGTAGAGCTCGAGCATGTCGAGAACCTTGTGGCCAAAGGTGCGGATGAAGGTGAGGGCGTTGGGGCGCTTCTTGGAGGTGTGACCAAAGACGAGGATGGAGGCGTCGTTCTTTTCCGAGAAGAACTCGAGCGAGTCGGCCTTGTCAAAGGGGTGGACATCGTTCTTCTTGACGAATCGCTTGGCCAGCGGCTGGCGCATCTGGTAGAGCTCATTGAGGGCATCTTGTGTCACTTGCGAGCAGGATGTGCCGCGGAGGAAGAGCGCAGTCTTGGGGTTTTCTCTGCAGGCGGTGCCGTATCAGCTCGCGATCATCTCCGGGCAGGACAGTTCACTTGTGAGGATGTCGGGAGGAAGACGTACTGGACCTTGGGCTCGCGCTTCTCGAGAGCACGCTTGGAGCGCGCATTACGGGGTTTTCTGCGAAACTCATGTTAGTGTATTGCTTCTCATTCGCGCATAGTATAGATAGACTGGGCGGGTCTCACATTTGACGAAGCATTGTGCCGGTGGTCGATCTGTCTGTCGTCCGTCGGAATTGGTGTGGATGGCTGGGATGCGAACTGAACTGCGTCTAGAGTAGAGAAGCCCGTTCAAAAAAATTGCTTATCGTTATCGGAGCAAGTTGAGTCTTATCGGTGCCCCGCGGCGAGTGTGCGCAGCTGGTGTCAGATGGCAGTAGCTGGCTTACCAGATATAACATACACGCCGCCCATCGTCTCTTCCAACATTGACTTTCACCTGCCATCGTTCTGACAACTACTGAATTCATCTTCCAGCTCACCATCAGGCAGGAAATCTGGGGATATGTCGGAAATCACCGGTAAAAATCTTTGCTGGAGTTGAAGCGTGACCATAAGGCTATTTATTGCAATATCTCTGATAAAATCCCAAATGCTTTGGAATCCAAGATGTGTGGGTGACGAGACTGTATTGAGAAGCTTTCGACTTCTCTGTATTCATCACCAAGAGCGTGTAGGTGCCTGAAAGTGGACATGTAATAAGTCCGTGGAATCTCAATACCAACACAGCAGACCCCGGAGTACACTAACCGGACGGCCACGGAACAAATGGCAAAGTGGGGTTGACGTTAGCAAGACGGCGGACACATCGGACCACTGTATTGTAGCGTTAGCGACGCTTGGAATACCTAATGTACCACCTACCTACGAAAACGGGCTTCTTGTTTCCGTTGTCCTTCATCGCTGCATCTCATCGCTCCCAGGAGCTCAACCTCCTCTTGACGGTAGCTAATGATATGAGTTATCTTGCGAGTTGTTTTGCAATCCCACATAGATATTAAGTATAAATTTCCCATCTCAACAGGCCATCATCCGTGCTCGATAAAGAGCTGGCCTTGACAAGATCAACAGATCTTGTCGAATCAAATGTGGACCTCCTCCAAGACCATGCGATTGTTCCTGAAGGATCAGATCCTATGTCCAATTCGCCCGAAATGGATTTCTGCCGTCTTGGGCCCCCAACATGGGGGGTCTTAAATTGGGTTTGTTTTAGATTGGCTGAATCTAACCTTTGCCAACTTCTGACTACCCAGTGAGCTTCACCGATTCCGGCCGAAGGTCAATCTCCATATCCAACATGGGCTTCATATTACAAACCAGCATCATCTTCGCCGTCATCTTTGGCGTGGCCTTACAGCTTGTGCTCAAAGACCCCATCTGGCTGGCGTTCGGCATCGGCAAGACTATCCAGCCTCTGTCCGACTTCCCCTACTCATGCCGCCGCATCGAGGACCCGCGGCTGCAGGCTTGCGAGGACATGTGGCTGTCCGAGACCACGCGACAACTATTCCTGGCTTGCTCCGACCCTCTGGCCCGCCAACAATGGATGCCCAAGTAGGTTTTTTGTCGATCCCCTCCCCCTCCCCCGCCCCTCCTCCGTCCTCGCCCCGGACCGGCGCCGAGATTAACCGTTTCACAGCGTCGGTCATTTCAACGCCTCGGGCCGCTCCATCCGAGATGCCATCGTTGCTTTGGACATTGACAGCCCAAAGGGTGATGCATTCGAGTCCCGTACGCTGTCCACCCCCGGCTTTTCTGGCACCGCCGGCGACGGCCTGCTCCAACTCGTGGGGTTGACGGGAATCGATCTGCCGGAAAGCGACAAGGTCGAGCTTCTTTTGGTGAACAACCGGCCTTCTGTTGACCCTGTCACCGGCGAATTTCTCGACCAGGCGAGCGTGGGCGCCAACTCCACGATTGAGGTATTCGAGACCGGTCGACAAGCATTGGGAATGAAGCACATCCGCACCTTTGCCAGTGTCAACATCTCTACCCCCAACAATATTGCGGCACTGTCTAGCGAGGCTATTTACTTGACGAACGACAGAGGCCCTAACAAAGTTGGCTTGGTAAGACTTCTTTCGGCAACTCGCAGATCAACTTGGCATATCACTGACACACGACAGAAATCCCTCGCGAGCCCCTTGTTAGGCCAAGGCGACGTGTCCTTCTGCTCCGCCTCGTCGGGATGCAAACGCGTCTCCGAGCGTCACCGGTTTCCCAATGGCCTCGTTCGCGGCCACGACGGCCTCATCTACGTCCCGAGCGCAATGGCGGGCGGCGTCCAAGTGTACAAAGTCCTCCCCGAAGACGACGGGCTGCAAAAGGTAGCAGAGATCCCCGTGCCATACTCCATCGACAACCTATCGGTGGACGGTAAAGGCGACATCTATGCGGCCGTGTTCCCGCGGGGCATTGAGATCTTGCAGGCGGCCAACGACCCGCTCAACGTGAGACCCAAAAGTGCCGCTGTGCGCATCCGCAAGGAGGACGAGGGCGTATACGTGTGGGAAAAGGTCATCGAGGATGGAGCGGGTGAGGTGTTGCCGGGGTCCACTGTGGTGGTTCACGATGCAAAGACGGGAAGACTGTTCTTTAGTGGTGAGTGTGCTTTTCCCTCCTCTGATTGAGCACGGCTGACTTCTATCAGGTGTGGTATCGCCATTTATCGCAGTCTGCGAGCCAAAGAACTGAGGTGGAGCTGCGCGTATCTCAACCATGTGATGTTTAAGCATTGTCCAACAGATTCAGCCCAAAGGTTGATTTGCGCAATCGTAGGAATGACGTGATGCTTCCCATATAATCCCATGTTTTGGCTCAACCGCTTGTCAAAAGTTAAGTTGCATACGATTGTATTTGTTGAATCATCTACGAGCTGTGCGACGGTGTAGGTAGATGTCGGTTGCAGACAAAATCATAAGCTATGGCAATAATAGACTTTATGAAATGTCCTGCCCAGGTCCGGTGGTAGCAGCGCCAAGTCAGATTTACATGGAATCCATGCCCACGTGGTTGACACCGAGACACTGACTCTTGCAACATTTCAATAAGCTACCTAAGTCAGGGACTCTTGTAAAAAATACCAACTAAACAGAAGAAAAGAGAAGTTCATGCAGGCGACGCGAGACTCACGGTGACCTAGAACGGGAGGGTATTCAAAAAGTACAGGCAAAACTTGGATGCCATCTCATCTTTGGGACAACTCCAGCACCCAATAATAACTACCTACCTAGGTACGTAGTGGTAGCATCTGATGGGCAACCAATCCATTTTCGATTGCTGTCCGGTCGCAATTTGCATTGCTCGTCACATGCCAAAAAGCCACACCAAGACTTTCCCCAGACGGACATCCCCCGGAGGGATTAGCGGCGCGCCGGCCCTGCGTCATAGGGGGCATGTGGGGGAACCCTGGGGCTGGGGGGGTTCAGAGTGCTCTGAGCCGAACCGTGTCTTTCAATGGTCGTGCAGAGTGCTGTAGCGTGACTCGCCGGAAGCCGAAGACGTCCAAGAGCCTGGGACCGAGGTACCAGTCACGTCGTACAGCAGACAATCGACCACGTCCACATCACACACACAAACACACACCCTCTCTCTCTCTCTCTCTCTCTCCCGCCCACCCTTCCCTCCGGTCCGACATTCCCATTTCCTTCTCGTACATGCAACATCGTTGTCGCTCTTTTCCTGCGCATTTCGAACCCGCTACGATCCTCATGCGCTGAGTGGAAGTACGTCCATCGAGAGCGACCCCCATTGTCGCAACCGCCGTCATCCATTGGGGAACGACCTGCAATTGCCGAGGCTAGCCATAACAACTACCACAACAAACCATATCAACTCGCCGCCAAAATGTCGCTCGCCGCTCTCGATGGCCTCAAGGTAGGCCCACTCCCGGTCGAAAAGTCATGTTAAAAAGGACCCCTGAAGACTAACGCGCATCCAGGCCGCAATCGAGCGCATCATCCTCGACCCCAAGTACCATGATATCCTTGCCGTCGTCAAAGGCGCCCGCAATGGAGCAGTCTACGGCGCAAAAGTCCGCTTCCCTCATGCGCTTGTGTATGTAGCGACAACCGCCCCTGAACCTCTGAGTACTTGCCATAGCTGACTCTTGGACCGTTGCAGCATGATCTTCCTCTTCCGCTCGGGAACGTATGTCTACCCTCCCCCTCTCTCCCTCCCACGGGAAGGACTATTGCCAGCCGCTGACACAGTCCTCCCACAGATTCCGCCAAAAGGCCGGCCTCGTCTTTCGTGCGACCCGAACCCACGCCCGCAACCTCGCAAAGTTCGCGACTATCTACAAGTTCACAATGTACCTCCTCAAGAACTACGGCCCTACGCCGGGCAAGGAAGGGCCCTACGACTCCTTTTTCGCCGGCTTGTTGGGCGGCTACGTCGTCTTCGGCGGCCGCTCCCCACGCAGCGGCAAGATCTCGAGCGTCAACCAGCAGATCGTCGTCTACGTCTTTGCGCGCGTCGTCCTGGCCCTCGCCCGTCTCGCCGTCACCCCGGGCAAGGGTCTGCCCCTCGTCAGCCGCGAGGACCTCTCGACCAAGATCAGCTACTATGCCTGGCCCGTCTTCGCCAGCACGAGCTGGGCCATGGTCATGTATCTCTTCCGTCAGCACCCGTCCGACCTGCAGCCCAGCTTGCGTAGCAGTATGACGTACATTTACCAGCAGAGCAACGAGTGGGATTCGTTGCGCAACTTCATCTGGCACAACAAATAGACGACTTGCGGAGGGGGGCGATGTGTCTTTTTATTTGTTTTTACGATTTGTATTATCAGATGACCGGCGTTTGGTGCTTGGATATCGGGGTCGGCCAATTTGCCACGATACGACAAGGTGAATGGACGACGGCGGAAAGCATATTAGGGGGTGTTGACTTCATTATTACAGCTTCATGACATGGCATGTGGCATTATAGACCAGTCTACTAACCACATACAACGATAAATTTGAGTCCAAGTAAATCCATACATATCCATGCGTTCTTTTGTTTACCAAGCTCTCCAATAGTCAATGAATCGCATGTCATTCAGGTGTTTTCGTAACAGTTACTCACCCAGCGTCTCTAGTGAACCTTTTGTATATTGCTTTACTGTACATACCCTCGTTGGGCGGAAGAACTTCACTCTTGGGTCGTCCGGCGGAAACCGGGCTACGACGAAAAAGTGGACGCATCCAGTACGGTATCGCGGGGACTCCATTGCGGTAGTTCGTACACGAAGCATGGCATCGGTGTAAGATCAGGATTTCGCCGTTGTGGTTATTGCCTGTGATAAAGAAGTCGTCGCTGTCTTGTCCTCGTTGTGGCAGTGGAGACGGATGGGAGCGGATGCCGATGTGTATAGACGTCCAGGGCGAGGAGAGTAGTAAGATGGTACATCGATCCAAAGGTCAATGGGGAGATGGACGCGCTGGTTACTACACTTTCGGGCCTCGGAATTCCCAATGGCGGGTCTAAGAGTCAAGAAAGGGGTGGAATGTCTTGTGAGAGGCATTGTACGAGTCCCCCGTTTCTTTGTTCCTCGGTGATCTACGTATCAATGCATATAGGAAGGCATATTCTGGTTCCAGAACATGGTTTGAAGGACGAAGCCATCGTAAAATTAATCCTTTACAATATGAGGGGTGGAATGCTGTCGGCCATCGTGGCGCAGGCGTCTCAATGGATCCCTGAGTATGTGCGTAATAGTAGGAGATAACAAGCGCCACATCGAGGTTAATCGCCGACATCATAGATCCCAGATCCCGGCTTGACAGCGGGGAGGGGGAAGGAAGCCCGAGGGCAGGGAAATCCACTTACAAATCAAGCCGAATCTGCCCATCGCCGACGTGCTTGGTGTTACGTACAGAAACCCGCAAAGGGTTCCGGGCAACGCGTAGTGATACCGTCCGGCCGCCTGAGGACGCAGCCGTCTGCACTACCTAATCCAGCATTTTCGGTTCATTTGCCGACGGCAATATCCCTATTCGATGCGACTATCCGAGAGGGCTTTGAGTTCCTGGCCTGTGTGCCTCAACCCTTTCTGTTCCACGTCGTTCTTAGCCCCGTTGTTCCCGGCGAAAACCCGGGTTCGGTACGATGAAAGAGTGGGGACCCCGTCCCTTGGAGTCACCGCCGTCCTCGTGGCATTTCTCAGCACATGGGACCTTTCCTCTAATTTTAAAGTTACTATCCCTGGGCGCGCCATCATCGGAACCTCGAAACTCAAAATGCACTCCTCATTGGACCATCGGGCCTTGTTGTCTCCAACGTCATTCCCGCTCCCCACGGCCCCGTCTCGTTGCCTCAGTTCCAACCTACTGACATCGTACCATAGTACAGTCGGATTTCTAAGCAATGCAGAAAACTTCGTCTGCCGACGTGGCTCCCCGGGGCCCGGGCTCTCAACCCGCTTTGGGCAACCTCAAGCCTCAACCCCCCACCTTGATTCGCTGCGTCAAGGTTCGCTCTACTTAGGTAGTTAACGGCCATCGCCCAGAAGGCACCGCTGCGGAGCCTCAGTTTCGTCGACCCCTAGTGGCCCTGTCTCCGTTCGAAAACTCTTCCTTGGCCAGGAACCTGCGATGAGCGCTCGGTCTACTGCGTGGCTGCCACCATCCTGACCCGCCGAGCGCAACAGCGGACCCGGCATCAGTTTCACCGCTCGAGGGGGTGGGAAGACGTTGCCTTCGCTCAGAAATGGACGGCAGGGTGAGGTGAGAGGTCCCGCTCTCCGAGTTCTCGCCGTGAATGACGGAATGACGGAGGGCACTCCATTTCTAGGCCGCCCAGGGGAAGAAAAGTCTTCACCTCATTCATGGAACAACAAACTCATGCGGGCAGATCTCGCTGTGGGGGGCTTGCCGAGGCCTCTTAGGTCCCTGATGGGACTCTCCAGATGATTCCACGGCTATGCCCATGGCGGGCTCTTATTTAATTTACAAAAGACCATGAAGATACAAATACCGTCAACATGCCCACTTTCAATGAGGAATTCATCTCACTCGGACACAACATTCTCTGCTTATAGACACCTGAGATACCATTGCTGTCATTTTTCTAGATACCCCTTAGCTTACACTCGACCCCTTTTCCCATAATCACAATGGCCGCTGAAAACACCAAGCTCTTCCAGCCTCTCACGGTCGGCAAAATGGACCTCGCCCACCGCGTCGTCATGGCCCCCCTCACCCGCTACCGCGCCGATGATGACAGCGTGCCCCTGCCCATCGTCTCCCAGTACTACGCCGACCGTGCCTCAGCCCCGGGCACTCTCATCATCACCGAGGCCACCGCCGTCTCCCCCGCTGACGTCGGCGACCTCGACCTCCCCGACTTCAGCACCCCGGCTCAGATCGCCGCCTGGAAGAACGTCTTCGACGCCATCCACGCCAAGGGCAGCTACGTCTTCCAGCAGCTCTGGTCCCTCGGCCGCGCCGCCGACCCGTCCTTCGTCAAGGGCCGTGGCTACAAGTACTGCTCCTCTTCCGATGTCCAGATGACCGGCCGTCCCTGCCCGCCCGAGGCCCTCACCGAGGAGGAGATCTGGGAGAAGATCAACAACTGGCGCGTTGTCGCGCGCAACGTCGTCGCCGCCGGCGGTGACGGTATCGAGATCCACGGCGCCCACGGCTACCTCGTCGACCAATTCACCCGCGACTCGGCCAACAAGCGTACCGACAAGTGGGGCGGATCCGTCGAGAACCGCGCGCGCTTCCTGCTCGAGATCATCAAGGCCGTCGTCGACGAGGTCGGCGCCGAGCGCGTCGCTCTGCGCTTGAGCCCCTTCGCCACCTTCCAGGAGTCCTACTCCTCCGACACCTGGGAGCAGACGAGCTACGTCGTCCGCGCGATCAAGAAGGCCGGCTACAAGCTCGCCTACCTGTCTCTCGTCGAAGCCGTCGGCAACCCCGTCAACCTCGGCATCGTGCCCCGCCAGCCCACCGACGACGTCCAGCCCTTCGCCAAGGGCCGCCCCCAGACCCTGGACTTCATCCTCGAAGAGTGGGACAACTTCTCCCCCGTCGTTGTCGCCGGCGGTTACATCGGTGACAGCGCGCGTTGGGCCGTGGACGAGCGCTACGCCAAGTGGGACGTCGCCGTCGCCTTCGGCCGCTACTTCATCTCCAACCCTGACCTCGTCTTCCGCGTCCAGAATGGCATTCCCTTGGCTCCCTACGACCGTAGCACCTTCTACAACAAGAAGAGCAACGACGGCTACAACACGTATGAGTTCAGCGAGGAGTATGTCAAGGCGCACGGTGCCAACGGTTCCGCTTAGATGAATACTGAGAGGGAAAAGAAGTTGGTGTGATGATGGAAGAAGACATCGGACGACTCTGCATAGCAATGGAGTTTGGGCATTTATCATGATAGATCTTTGAGGGTCATATAGACATACGTAAACACATTCTCTTTTTATATATGTCTCTTACATTTAGTTGATGTCCATGTGATGAGTTGTATCAAATTTGAATAGCACTGCGCTTGAGACCATGTTGCACTTTCAGCAGACCCCCTTACCCTCTGTACCTCCTTGTCACTGAAGCGACAAGTAAGCTGCTAGAGATACCTCGCAACATGGAGCAACACTCTATGGAGGCAGATTTTTCTCAAGTGTAAATGGTGTATATGGTTACTAGAGACTCTGCTTGCCGAAGGAATGCTGAGATAATGTCCGCGGGCGATGTCCACTTCGACTTTGTAAGCAGTTTCGAGGGGCGAGACAAATACAAACAAGCTGTCAACACCTTTTGCAACTTCTTCTTGGTATTCTTCCCAGAATCTTCGTCTTGAAATCGAGTCAATACTCTATTTACTATTATCCACATAAATGGTTTCCCCTTGAGGAAACAGGATCTGGATACGGCGATAAATAAGCTTTTCCTTTAGATTTACTGTACTTGAAATTTAGTTGTCTTTGGCTATGATTGCGTCTCACTGCGTTCTCTCGGTCCAAAGTAGAGCAACCAGCTCACTTGAGACCGATCAATTCAAGACAACGAGTATCAAAACAATGCAGAGATAACTCGATGATGCCGGGTCAGCTATCTACCAAGTATGGTAATGAAAGACTATGCCGACCTCATAGAACCACTGGAAGAGTATCCAAAATGTAGACTAGTGTTATAAGAGAACCAGCAGAAGATGTGGAAACAATGGTAGCATTCAAAGTATTCTAGTATTTACCATTAGATGACTGTAGCGCAAGAACGTAATAGGACATGCCGAAAGAGCCTGGGCCTAACACGTCAACGCCCACAGAGTCACCAAAAACGGGTAATTGGGTCGCTTTCCAAGACGACGTTGGCAATCAAGTAGTTACTACAAAAACTTATGATCATCACTTACGGCATCTTCGAGCCCTTTCGTTACCAGGAAGCAGCAAGATGGTTTGTGTAGTCGCATGTCAACTTGCCTGTGAGTCATGTATTCTTTCCAAACACCCACGGTAGTCTCTGCCTGAGTTCCTCCTTGGTAATATAGTCCTGCTGGATATCGACGGAACCAGACCAGTAAGGCCAGAAGTTAATCCCATATACAATAAAATAAATGCCCCAGCCTGGAACGTCAATCGCAACTTGTCACTGGGAGGCATCACTTCGTAATTGAAATATCGGTGTTGGTACTTTGGATACGTATGAGACAGAGATGGGAAAGGGAAACCCGTTGAATCTGCTTGAGATACGAACGCACACGAAATGAGTTAAAAGTCAAATGGTGTGTCGATTCAGTTCATATATTCAATGTAAACCACGCTCATATGTTTTTTCGCTTGGAGCCATGCTGTTGGACTCGAGCCTGCACACCATGATTCCTCTTGACAAGCCTTGCTGAGGTAGACCACACGCTGCTGGTCCAAGATGCCGATCCTCGGCACGGCCATGAATCACCAAGAATGAGCCCGAAGGATTACGCAGCTTCAGGTCCAGTTTGACAGTTTATCCTGACGTCGGAAACGAATGACAAAACAAGGCCCAAGACAGCAGCTTGACCACGATGAAACCTGAGCCAACATACAGAGATCGAGCCACTAAGAGCCCGAGGAATGTCAGCTGGGCGATGGGGCTCACATGAAGAAGCATCCTGCATCAGGGTATGGTATGGCTGTCTGAGAAGTGACACACCCTTCACCTGGTACGACTGTGAAGAGCCAGCGAGAGTTACCGGGCCCAACCAATTTCACTGGATTTTATTCTGTCTAGGCACAAATGGGAATCTTGTTTCATCTACCTAGGTTCAATTTGATGTTGTCAATCTAAGGCATCCACCCAGCCCCTTTTCTTGTTTGCCGTAACTCCAGACGCCAATAATGATGCAGTACCCTTAGAGAGCACTCCGGTCACCTCTCATCGTGGCTTGCTTAAACAAGCAACACACCGTTTACGCAGCCATCGTTCTCGGCTGGAGTGAGTTAGCATAAGTTCTCGTTATAAGTTATCAATGGGGCTTTTCGTACGGTTATTGGTGATTTGACAGTAGCGTCCCCATACCACCTTTCCAGTCGTTGTCGTGAGACCCAACTCACTGACATTGACTTCGATAATGGTACCCTTGGTCTGCGGCAAAATTGTCAGCAAGAAGACTCCGAATGTCCACAAGTTAATGTTTCAACGTACCAAAACTCCCAAATTGGTATACAATGGGTTTTGGGGGTTCTTCTTCACGCCGATGATGGGCAGCTTAACTGTGACTCCAAGCTCGGGATGCGTGACGTGAGCATGCTTGTATCTCAGTCCCATAGGGCGGATGAAGCTATATTGAGAAAGAAGCATCATCAGAAACTGACACTATCATCAGGGGAGAGGGGAAACGTACCGCTCGTGCTTCGGGTCTCTTCTCGTGAAATTAGGCCCGACGAAAGTGGGCTTGGTAATCTGGACTCAAATGTCAATAAGAGCTTCTCTACGCGCGTTGCAAACCACTCGTGGACATACCATGCGCTTCCACGACTTCTTGTGTGTTTTCTTGCCGGTGGAGATGACCTTGAACATCTCCTCCTCACTAATACCCTTGACCTTGGGCAGAGGCACCGCGAACTACCAAAGTGTCAGCAGTTATCCAAAAGCCTCAAAAGAAGCATGAAGTCCCATACTCTTGCCGCCTTCTCGGCACGCTTGTTCTTGATCTGCGACGAGATCGCCTTGGCATTGTTCGGGTTGCTTCGGTCAAGCAGATAGGCGGGCATGGGCTCGCTGGGCTCCTTTTCGTCGTTCGTCTTGATGTTGCGCTCCTCGTGGGCCTTGATCTGCTTGCGCATTTGGATCTTCTCGTTGTGGCGCTTCTTGGCGTGGAGCTTGGCCCGAAGGCCGCGAAGGTTCTGCGCATCCTTGGAGGCTTTGTGACCCTCACGCGCCTCCTTCTTGCGAGCTCTCTCTTCGTGGTCCAGACGTCTTCCGTGGAGCTTCCTCCATCTCTCCATATACTCGTTCTGGGGCTGCAGAGGTTGTCAGAAACTATGTCGTTTGGAAAGAAGACGGATTTAACGGAATCAAGAGCCAGGCGGGCGTACCATCTTGGCTGATTGACGCTCGAAGCGGCTCTGCGGAGGTTAAGTATTGTAGTAGTTGATACCAGTGCTGGTGAAGATTCAGGTGCTTATAAAGTCGTATTCCGTCGGTAGCAACGAAGTTGCTGAGACTTGTCAAAGTTAGTTGTTGTCGACGAAGCTACAGTATATGGAGGTTCGTCAAAAGTGGCGGGTCAAAAAAAGTTACCATCGCTATCGATACCGACACGAGTGTGGAGTGGAGGGACCCTCCAAAAATTCCCTGCGTAGAGTTGTCCCCCCTCCCCCCCCCTGCACAGTCGAGCTGGAAGAATAGTTTATCCGCCACCAGCCCAGGAGAATGGACTGCAGTGTATCCGAACTTTTTTGAAGCTTCACATTTACGCCCCGGGTGCTTGTTCGCGCAGAAACCCAGCGAAAAAGCCAACTTCGACGAACGAGGAGAAAAGCGATTGGAACAGGTTCACGCCACACAAACCTTGGGTACAATTGTGGTCTCTGTATTGCGACCGATAAACCGCCAACCTCCAACGATGAGTCGATCGCTACTGCGCTCTGTTCTGGAGCTCAGGACACCAATCACCCGCCTTCCACCGACATTCCTTCTCCCGACCCACGCCCGTCGGTTCAACTCTACGACGCCTATCATCGAGCCCTCCGCCCACGATGCGCCCCCGGTCGCACCCTCAGATGCCGCGGCAAAGCCCTCAATAGCACAGCAGGCCCAGGCCGCCGCTATGAAGACCGCGAAACCGTCGTCGTCGATAACGACTACTCCCATCTCCGACTCGGTGCAGGCCGTCCTCCCTTTCTTAGCCGCACAGCCCAATCACTACATCACCTTCCACGTTCACGGGCGCCCCTACCTCGTACAGCCTGGCGATAGCGTACGCTTACCCTTTAAGATGCCCGGTGTTGTGCCCGGCGATGTCCTCCGCCTGAACCGCGCTTCTGTTATCGGCAGCAGAGACTACACTCTCAAGGGCGCGCCCTTCATCGACGAGCGCGTGTTTGAGTGTCGCGCAGTTGTGACTGGTACCGAGAGCGAGCCCATGCGGCTTAAGACGAAGACGAAGAGAAGGCAGAGGAGGGTGAAGACGGTCAAGAGCAAGCATCGCTTCACAACATTGACCATTAGCGAACTGAAGATCAACGGGCCCGAGGAGATTGAAGCTTGAGTCGATGATGCTGGTTAGTGGTATGGGGAAATGTTTGAGTATGAAAGAGGTGTACAAAGTCACGGAATCAGACGATCCCTTGGACCAGTGTCGTACCCCAGTCGGGGCTGTATCAATAGGCAAACACAAAAGACTTTCACGCTGAGCAAGGGTTCGAGCGTTGTATAGTCGCTGAAAATGTTTGAAGCCTGATGGCTCAAGCTGAAATTGATTTCGACGCCGTGTCTATGCGAGTGTCTCCAAAAACACGTGCGCAACTGTAGCCAAATGCCGAAGCCTTGGGAAGAAGGTATGGAATGCATACAAGGAAGAAAAGAAGAAGAAAAAAAGAAAGAAAAAAGAAGGATAGAAGTTGAAAGGCTCAACCGAACAGCAGAACAAGGATTTAGACCAACCCTACCCCCCAAAAAAAACTCCAAGCTATGAATATTGCCCATGATCATTAAACCAAGGTGAGGTTCCCATGACGCCATTTCCCTGCAGCTTTCCAACATTGACGCCGGTTTTCATCATCTATTCGAATTCGTTGCTTTCTTTACACTCGACCAGTAGGCTGATGGCCAGACCGACATGGCCTCAGTCTCAGTCGGCATGCGCTCCCGGCATCTTGTAACGACGCTTTGGATGATTCTACCAAGAAGCTCTTCGTCAACCGGGAGTGCCTTTTCACTCATCTCATTAGGATAGAGGAAAGGATCCGTCTCGTGCAGGAGCTCCTCGCATGTTGGCCGCATATGAACTTCGCGGTTCAAGCATCGCCTCATGGTCCGCACTAGAGACGGTGGCACTGGGACGCCACCCATGCCTCTAGAGGGAAACTCAATGTTGTGATCCCAGTTAATAATGGCTTGGCACCGGGCCATTTGGTTGGCGATGTGGCCGAAAGGAGGAATGCCGTATACGAGTTGATAGAGAATGCACCCCAGGGACCACACGTCGCTTGGTTTCCCTACTTTCATCAACTTGGGTCTGCCGGGGACGCGACCGCCCCGGGATGCGTTGGAGTCCATGAGGGATTCGGGAGACATATAGTTCGGTGTGCCAATTTGCGTCTCGCGGTGAACATTCACTGTCTCGTCTGTTTGGATGGCGTTGGCGATACCAAAGTCGATGAGTTTCAATCGACCCTTGACAAGGACGAAATTGGCCGGTTTGAGGTCGGAGTGTACAATCTCGGATTGGTGGACGGACTGAAGGCACTCAAGCATTTCTTTCCAATAGAAACGGACAAAGACGGAGTCGAACTTGGCTGCTTCAGGGTTTTGTCGACTCCTGAGGAGAGTGTTAAGATCCAGCTCGCCCATCTCCATGAGCTAGAGAGATATTAGCTACGCTCTGAGTTCTGGGGGAAAACAGCTTACCAAAGTCAGCATCTTCTTTTCGTTGTTCATCTCGTAGTCAAAGAGGTTGATGACCCGGTCATTGCCCGTCAGTTTACTTAGCAAGTCGATTTCACCTCGAAATCCCCTAACGGTCGATTCGTCGGCGTGCTCCAGGGACACCCTCTTCAGGGCAAACATCGCTCCATTTTCGGCAAGGACGCGGTAGACCTTAGCGCTACCACCTCGGCCCAGACAGTCAAGCCTGGTGTAAGACTTTCCATTGACACGAAGAATGTTTCGCCTCTGCTTCCCCTGCGATGTTGTGGCTGCCCCGGCCGAGGTGGTTGCAGCATCAAGAACCGACATTTTTGGCGGGGGAGGAGGCGCAGGGCGGCGTGGAGTGTTGTTCGCCAAGGATGACAATGGCTTCCGTTCGGGAGACGCATCAGGTCTGTGGTGGGCGGCATCAACGTGGGTAGGGCGCTTTGAAACCTTCCCAATGTCTTTTTCAGCGAGAATGCTGACGGCGGGCTTGGAGCTTCTGAGGGCAGAGTTGATCTCGTTTTCCTGGTCATGCGAAGATGGGACCTGAGGACGTGGCGCAGGTAGCTTGTAGTGAATCTCCTCTGGCTCATCCATCTCCTTGGGGAGCGGGTCTATGGCACGCGGTACCGGCTCAGCATCGTATGCTGCCCTCCGATGACTTGCTCTTGAAATATCGCCCATGGCCACCGGGCTGCCCGAGGATATTTGCCTGCCATTGCCATAGAAAGACGGGGCAAGATCATTCTCCATGTCTTGGCCCTGCCCATCGTGATACTGACTTGATATTAGCCCCTCGCCATCACCATTCGCCTCTGCTTCTTCTTCGCTTTGCCTTCGGCGGCCACGTCGAGCAGGACCACTAAGGAAGCTTCCAGGAATTTTGCCAACTCGCTTGACACGCATGGAGCCTTGTAAAGCTAGGTTGTCCTCGGGCTTGACGTTCCTCCCGACATTGGTGTGGCGAGATACGCTGCCAGGGTTGATGCCCGAAGCGTGGCGTGCCGCAGTCACCGGGTCTTCAGGGTAGTCCTGCTCCAAGTGGGATCCTGATCGTCTAGAATGGCTTGATGAATTGGTGAGACGACTCCTGTTGCCCGATGAGCCTGCGGCAATGCGGACAACGCGAACTCCCTGTGCGGGTGTATTGACGTCTTGAGGTGGTTCTTGCTTCTCATCCGAGGATTGGTCCCGGCTTTCCGGCCGACTTCTGGACAAAGGACGTTGGTTGGTTGATCGCGATAGCGAGGTAGACCTTCTCTTAGTAGGACGCATCTGGCTGAGACTTTTGGGCGTGTTGCTCAGTCTTACAACTCGTTTTCGCACAGGGCTGTTCTCCCTGCTTTTCAATGGCGACGTGGGCTTCGAGGACTTGGTGTCGTAGGCTTGTGCACTCCCAGAACGGAGAGATCTTCTCTCTTCAGTCGCGGAAGTCGTGGACGCGGCGAGATTGCTGGTGCGACGACGTGTCCGCGGCGGCGAAGGGGCGCGCTGGGCTTCGGGTGCACCTCCATCGTTGAGCAATGCCTTTGTGAGAGCGCTGAGCTTCATAGGCACGGGGATCTCGTCGTCGGAGCTGTCGTGCATTGCGTACTGCTGCGAGTCTGATTTCTTTGACAGCGCAGGCGCGACGGCGGTTGCGTGGACGGGGTTGGACTCGCTTCGGTTGAGATGGGGGCGCGACGGCAGCCTTCGGAGGCCTTGTCTCTGGGAGGGCCTTCGTGAGATACCGGTTCCGGCGGTGCCCAAAGGCGTGGGCGAAGCAGTCGACATGTCGAATTTCGCGTGGTCTGGGTTGGTGATTGTTTTTGCAATTGTGAGCAACGGGATAAATGGGGCTAAACGGCGCGACCCTCCACGTCTCGGCGACTGAACACCTTCCGCCGGAAAAAGCGATTGTTATGGTCGGCTAAACACTGTTTTACGTGTCGATGGTGCCCATGATCCGAAATATTGCGAATGGAGAAGAGATTAGTTTATGCGGCGCGTCACTAGCATCTTGTACGATGGAGGGATGTGTCGATTCCTTGTCAAGTTCGGGACGTTCCCAGTATTTGGGGCTAGCAGGGGTTGGCCAATTAAAAGACACAACGAGGGGAATTGGTTGTCGGAGCAACGAAAGACTGGACGAGAAGAAAGCAAAGCGGCACATTCCTCGCCCTCGCTGGGCGCATGAGATTTAGGCTCTGCATTATCGATATGCCTGAGGCCAAAGCGGTGCAGTGTTTCCCGCGTATCTCTCGCCTCAAGTGGCCAAAGCTTCTAACCAAGCGAATCGTCTTCCACATAACGGATATCCCATTCATACAGGGGTATAATTTACGTGCCCTCGCTCCCTCCGCCTGTCGCGAACGCAGATGTTTCCCCGCAGATTTCTGAGAGATGCGGACTGTGAATCGTTGGCTGAGGATGCGATATACCTCAATCACGAATTAAAGTACCAAAACCATTACCCGAGCAGGACGTCAACAACATCACGAAGAGTTTCCAACACACAGCGTTTTCAAAGAACCAACGAGCTTTTTATTTGACCGAACCTAGCAGGTGTTCCTACACAAACGTGTGCCGAAGCCCAACCCAAGAGAGATTTTCGCATGTCAATGACATGCGAAAATGTCGGCCGATTGCTGCGTAACTTCTTCGATGAGACGGGGGCGCAAGGCCTGTCATCAGGGGCGTGAGAAAGGCGCTTAGTCGAAAAGACCGAATCCCATGTCGTCGTCGGACTCCTCCTTCTCTGTAAAAAGGTCAGCAAAACTGCTAAGCAAGTATTCTCAGGCGTGGGATTGTCCTTACCCTCCTCCTTGGCCTCCTCAGCGGGGGCGTCGCCAGCGGCAGCGGCGGCACCACCGGCAGCGGGAGCAGCACCACCAGCGCCACCAGAGGGGACGGAGGCGAGCTTGCCAGCGCCCTCAGAGATGAGCTGTACGATTGGTCAGCATGCGTAGTCCTCCGTGATGTTGGAATCTGTATCACTAAACGAACCTCGTTGATGTCCTTGCCCTCAAGCTCGGAGATGAGCTTGTTCAGGCGCTCGTCATCGGCCTCAATGCCGACGGACTCAAGGACAGCCTTGACATCGCTGGCAGAGGGAGAGGTGTTGCCACCGAGGCCGAGGAGAAGGTAAGCGGCGAGGTGCTTCATCTTGGATGTGGGTTTTCTGCGGCGGAGGGGTATTAGAGACTAGGGTTTCGACAATTTTCGCAACGGCGGCAATAATGCGACAAAACGGGTCGACAGTGTTGATCGTCGTCGAGAAAAGGATGTGCAGAGGTAGACTCACAGTTTGTCGTAGAGAACACGAGAGGTCAATCAATTTAACCGCGAAGTTGGGCGGAGACTGAATCTTCGAGTCCTGGGATGATATTTCGCGTGGTTGATGCGACTCGGAAACTTTGCAAACGAACTTTTTTTTCGTTTTGTGAGCTGAGGGCTTAGGGCGGAGATGGGCGGTGGCTGGGGGGAGTGGGGGGCCTCCAGTCCTGTCCTGTCTGGCCTGACACCTAAGGTCCGCACCAGCCACAATTATTTTCTGCGCTCAAGCCACACTTTGACTCATGCGGCCGGCCACCGCCTTCTCCAGGTCAGACTGACAAGGTAGCTTTGCACCAGGGCCCAAGCACGGAACCGGAGCCAAGCAGCTTCCGAGGAAGCTAACGGATTGTATGCCAGGCTTTGGTGGACGGCGCTGGAAGTACCAGTGATTCCATCCCCCCCCCGGTCCAATAGATATAAACTTGCCGATGCCAACGCCACTTCTTTTTGTTCCCCCGACACCCATATTCCGACTTTTACGACTGCTGGTTGCCTGTCCCGTGCGCTTCGCGACCGCCTTTTCATTTTTCGCGAATTTCTCCTCATTTTTCTCGACTCTTGGTCACCCATCAATCTTCGACGGTTTTCTGCCCGCGTGTCCTGTCCTTTCCAGCGAGAGAGAGAGAGAGAGAGAGAGAGGGGGCCGCTGAATCGCAGAAACTCAAGTTCTCCTACCTCGATTACTGATGACTCAAGCGTCTGCCTGATGCATCCTGACGGCCACTGCAAGCAACACAGACACTTGCTTGACGATACTTGGCTCTAAAAGTCTGACATTATGCCTGTAAGCATCAGAAGCCTTTGGCAGCCCTTCTTGCAACGTTACAATGCGCTGACCCTCGGGCCTATACAGATCGGAGACCTCCTCGCCCAGATCAGTGGCGATAAGTCACAGAGCACATCGCCAGCTCCATCGAAACCACCCATCCCCCCTCCGAAACGGAAAGCGGATGACGACCTCCGCAGTATTGTTTCAAATAAGACGCCGCGAACGAGCGCAAACGGCATCGCTTCGTCTGCCTCCTCGAAGCCGGCGGAAGCCCAGAGGCCTGCACGACCTACAGAAAAGCCAGCAACAACTACTACAGGTTATCGAGGTAGTGCCGGCCGACCCTCCGACCGATCAACATCTGCGCCTAAGCTTGTTGGTAATGGCAGCACAGCCGCGAAACCTAGTTCTTCCGGGGCTAGGCCGCTGAATGGCTCCAGCACGTCGAGGGTGACCTCAACCCTGCCGAGTCGACCATCACCATCTGCTCCAAGTGCTGCACCGAAGCCGGGAGCTCCTCCGAAGAAGGGGTCTTTCGCCGAGATCATGGCACGGGCCCAACAAGCTCAAACTAAGATGGGTCAAGTCGGCAAAATCCAGCACAAGCCTGTGGAAAAGGTCTTCACTAAGAAGGAGCGGGAAGAGATGAAGAAGGATGCCAAGAAGGACCCAAAGGCTGCTGCAAGGCAACCATCCAAGTTCCAGGGGAACGCGAAGTCATCGGCAGCAGCCGCCCCGCCACGCAATGGAACAGCTGCCAACCGAAACGGGGCAGCCGACAGAGCAAAGGACCCCCGGGCTGCCGCGAAGGCACGCGCTGCGGTCGCTGAGGAGGAGAACCAGAAGAAGCTTAAGAAAGCGGCCATCGCGACGACTGGATACACGGGCACCGCCCGTCCAAAACCTGGCGCAGCGTCGGCTAAAAAGAAGCCGGCTCCCGGAGGCGCGCTTCTCAACGCCCGTCCCGCCCCGCGCTACGGCGGCTCCGCGAAACGGTCACGCTACGATGAGGAGGACGAGGACGAGGAACTCGACGACTTTATCGAATACGATGAGGACGAGGAAGAAGCCGGCCCTCGCTACATGTACGACTCGGACGGCTCTTCAGACATGGAGGCTGGCATGGACGACGTATGGGAGGAGGAGGCCAAGGCAGAACGCGTGGCGCGACTCGAGGACATTGAACAGGAGAGGCTCGAGAAAAGGCTAAAGGCCGAGAAGGAGGAGCGCAAGCGCAGATTTCTCGAGCAGCAGAGAGCGCGACGCTAAGGCTGTCCCGCCGTCGAGAGGGACACCTGGTACACCATATTGGGGGTTTGGGGCATTTCCACCGGCAAAGGCGTGGTAGCATCAACATTAGCGACGGCGTTTATTCGTGTATTTTGTTTTGTCATTACTGGCACGGGAGAGACCGCCACACCACCGTACGGCTGGCCGGGTTCGCCCATTTTCTTCTCCTTTCCTTCCCCAAGTATATCATCACATGGAGAACAAGCATGCACCTGGTGCAGCGGCGCAATGATACCTTGGAGGCCAACCAAACGGTAGCCTAATATTGTTACGTCTGTGTATCTATTTCCCTGGCCAGTGTAGCAAGCTCTTCCAAGGCCAACATTTCCTCCTCCAACGAGACGGTGATATTGTGCCTTGTGCTTCATGGAGCCTTGATCACATAACACGTCCACTCTTCTTCCTTGGAACGATTAATCAAACACCTTTACGTAGCAACAAACTGAGCATCCTTCTGCACTGACCGAAATCATGCAATGTAAAACTGTGGTTCATTCCGTTCTATATGATTCCTAATGCCTATTCCTCCTTGGGGGTATTGTCCTTAGCCATCCCAGACTGTAAGTCCGCCCCAAACTCGTTAAACAATACCAAAAATGTGTCAAGGGTTGAGTATGCATCGGCATGGGGCTACTAAGCCCATATCCCTCTTCAACCAGAGAACTCGGCGAGTGTGCTACTTGGAAGGCTGGTGAGAGTGGCCACTCAATGCCGTGGTTGCAGTGGCCATCCAGCCTTTTGTTGGTGTTATTACACGCGATCTGGGATCGCAACTTTGCAAGTGAAGCCCTGGATGCTCTCGGCTTGAGCGAAGAAACCCAGAACATGGTCCGCCTGTCCGAGTGATTTTGAACATGATAAAAGTGAAAGAAAAGAGGCCGGCCAGAAGAACTACTGCCGCCTTATTGACTGCCTCCGTCTTCCCGACTTCTCTTGAAATTGAATAATCAAGTACAAAATACAAACATTACTGCAGGTACGAACTTGTGCATCAGGATGACTTCTCTGCCGAAGCGAGAGACCCTTTGCAGTGCTGGAAACCGCCATACTCAGACGGAAGACGCGTAAGACCTCGATGTGCGGGGTCTAGGTGTACAAAACTCGAGCGTTCGCGGGGGTTCCAAGGTCTTTGTCGGAGCGATACCAGCATACTAGGGGAGATCTTCCGACTTGAGACCCGAGTTCCCATATCCGCTCAGATTCCAGCCTTTGTATCGAACAGTAGATCCACCATTGCCTGTCGATAACGCAGAGGGAGGCGGCTTGTGTGGAGGAAGCCCATTATGATGTTTCATTGGCGGAGCTGGAAGAGAAGCAGGCGCGGCAGGGAGATTGCTGGACTTTTGGCGCAAATCAGACTGGGAGGCATGTGAGCCACCGGATGCATGATTCCCTTTGGGACCATCAGGTTTGTCTTCCGGCTTCATTAAGCCTTTTTCTCTCAGATATTGGATCGATTGCAGAACAGTGAGGTCTTCCTGGTCTTTGTCGTTGAGAATCAAACGCTGCTGGATAGTGAGATGGCCGTTGTTCGCTTCTCGGTCTTTCATTGCTGCCTCTCTGACAGCAGGATCGTGGACGAAGCGGCACTTGCCCTTCTTGCCGCAAGTACCTCCCGTAGAGTAGTACTTGCAATGCTTTGAAATATCTGCCTTCTTCGCCGGAGGGGGTGGAGGGGGGGGCGGCTGAACACGACTTGACGCCACTTCTGGCTCATCGTCTTCAGACTTGATATCAATGGAAGGACTGTCTCTCATCTCATCGCCCTCGTCTTGCTGTTCACGCTTGCGCTTGATAGACGATTCAACCTTCTCCAGCTGCCTTCGCAGCTTGCTGGCAAGGTTCTCTTCTTTTTCCAAATCAGATGAAATCTTATTGCCGCTTCCCTGCGTGGTCTCGGCAGACTTCTTGGCCTTGACTCGCGCGGCAGTAGGAAAGCGCTTCTTCCGCTCAGCGATGTAAGCATCGATATCGTTCACCCTGCAATACTTCGTCAGCCATGGTGAAGTCGTGACTCGGCATTCGACTTACTGTAAGGCATCTGCTCCAATGAGTTTGCGAAGAGTCTCCTCCTCCATCTCGTCGTCTTCCGACTCCGAGTCTTGACCCGGAGTAAGACCGAGAGTGTTGGTCTTGCGCTTCTTCTTCTTGCCTGATGCCGCATTGTCATGCTTGTGATGGGAACCTCCGCCATCTTGACGATGGTTGTGACTCCCCTGTGAACGATGACGACCCCTATCGTTGGCATGGAACGTGCCCCGACCTCGAGGGGTGCCACCACGATGGCTACCACGGCCGCGCCCTGCCTGTCCATCGTGTTTGTAGAACGGTTCACGGGTCGGGACTGACGCGTGAGGTGCAGGAGGAGGTGCGTGATAAGGATACTGTGCCGGGGGCTGATATGACACTGGTGGGCCGCGAGGGTCGACGTACGGCTGGGCGTATGCACCATTCGCTTGATGGTGTACTCTGTCGCTGCCGTAAGCTACTGGCGCAGGTGTGCCCATATTATGAGCTCCTCGGGAACCGCCTCGGTCGTTTCCATAGCCGCCTCGACCACGAGCCGCACCATACTGGCTTGGAGTGTGAGGGTCGTGGCCCGCCCATGGTTGGGGAGTGCTGTATGGTACGGGCGGAACATAAGGCTGGCTATAGGGCTGCTGCTGTGGCTGCTGTGACCCGTAACCTGGTTGATGGGGCGGCGGTGGAGGCTGCTGCGGGTGCGCGTATATCTGGGGGGCATAGTTCGGATGGTAGTTGGTAGTTGACAACGGCGCAGGAGCATGAGCACCATGCTGTGGAGCGTTGTGCTGGGGAGCGCTATGCTGAGGCGTACCATGTGCGTGATCTTGATGCCACTGCTGCTGGTGAGGGTAGTTGCTGGCAGTAGGCGGCTGAGCGGGATAACCGGGACTGTGCTGAGGATACTGCTGCTGTTGTTGCCGACCATATTCATACTGGGGTTGAGGGGCAGGAGGGTATTCGGGACGGCCGTTCGACGGGTAGCCGCCACGCCCGCCTCGAGAACCATGGGCACCACCGCCTCGAGAATGTTGTTGATAAGGAGCGTTGTGATGGCCGTACCCAGGATGACTAGCCTGTGCTGCTGGAGGCGGTGGCGGCGGCGGCGGACCGTAGTTGTAGCCCGACATATTGGCTTGAGAACGTCGACGTGATCTTGTTATCTTCGCAGTCGAGTCGTAAGCAAGCGTGCATTCGAAGAATTTAGCGCCGGGCAGTGACAGCGAGGCGTGTTCGACTTGTAACGGGACTCGAAGAATTCGTGTTACGAGGTTCTGTTTGGATGGGGCAAGCTATGGCGATGAAGTTGGAGGAGAGAAAGTAAGATTTGCCTTCACACTGAGCGTCGACAAATAAAGACATCAAACTTTAGGGAAGACGGAGAACTCAAGGCAACGTTCAATGGGCGGAAAGAAAGAGGGATGTGGAGGGATAGAACCAACAGCTTGGCGCAGGTTCCTGCACGCGGAAGCTGAAGCAGGTGGTGGAGCCCAGACAGCTTTCCACGGCAAAGTCAGTCGAAATTTCGGTTTCCGCATTAACAGTTCCAGCGGCTGGGGGCGGCATACTCAGGCCAAGGTGGGTGCCATAGAGGTGTGGCAGACCATGCCCGCCGCACCGCAGCCTCCGAGGTGGGTGACCGAGTGCTAGACTTGATTTAGCGGGCGGTAAGACTCAGACTCGCTGCTTCGGGCCAGGCGCCCCGCGGTTTTGCCGATTCTGCGACTTGACTCTACCAACCCAGAACGAATCGTGACGCTCTCCGAAATCTTCATCCATGCCCTTGCAGAGAGGCGTTGAGGGGACCGACGATGATCTTGGGGCCTTAAAGAAATTTCAACACTGGGATCTTTTGACTTGCCAAAGTGCACCTACCTGAAGGACGAAAGCAGCCCAGCATGTTCATCCTGGTAGGGACTCCCAACTCACAAAATTTCACTGAGTGTGTCACTAACACGGTCCCGATGGGGGAAAAGACCAAGATCGCCGACCTTGTCGAGATCGCGCCAGAGGACTTTCGCAAGAAGAGCGTCACCGCCATTGAGGACAACATCAATGCAAAGTATGCGAACAAAGTCATCCAGAAGATTGGTCTCTGTATATGCCTGTACGACCTCCTCTGGACCTCCGAAGGTCTTATCGGCCATGGCACGGGTCTGGTCAATGTCAATGGTGTGTCATCTCCGTCTCCGTATGGTTTGATTTCCTCTGTGCTGACTCCTGCGATCAGTCGAATTCAGGCTCATCGTATTTAGACCTTTCAAGGGTGAGGTTATGTTTGGCAGAATCAGAAGTTCAACGCCGGCCGGCATCAATCTGAGAACGGATTTTTTCGATGATATCTTCATTCCCTTTGATGAGCTCCCCGAAGGTGCCGAGTTGTACGTCAAACATATTCCATCTCGACTCGTTGAGAATGCAGCTAACATAACATCAGCAACCATTCGGAACAGCTGTGGATCTGGAACATCGAGGGCGATAGGCTTTTCTACGATAACCATGAGATGGTTAGATTCCAGGTCATCGACGAGGAGTGGCACGACCAAACACCTGTAGGCCCGAGTCAGGGAGAAGAAGCTGCACCACCCAAGCCCCCCTACAAAGTAAAGGGCACCATGGCTATGGAGGGTCTCGGCGTTTGCCTATGGTGGGACGGACAAGGCAGCGAGTAGGACTCGGGAAGCCCTTGATCTGTTACCAAATGTTCATCACCGACGACGGTCTGGATTTAAAAGGATGAGGCGTATGGATGGCGCGGATTTAATATGATTCTACAGTTCTATGATTTGATGCCCGCGAGCAATCTCTGCTCCACGTCATCCAGAACAGAGTAGTGTTCAACAACGGCAATGTTCTCGGCCTCGCCCTTGAACTGCTTGTCTGGATCGACGCCAGGGCCAAACATCTGGGGGGCCCCCTGAGCACCTCCCATCTGTCCCATCTGCTGAGCCATCTGGCTAGCAGCTTTGAAAGGGTTAGCACTCTGAAAGACAGTACCAGAATAAATCTTGACTTACCATTGTCACTCCCCAGGATGAAGTTGAAGACGGACTGAAGACCAAAAATGCAAAGGAAGTACCAACTGATGCTAGACATCCAGCGGGGATCCATGTCCTTGGTAGCAACACCCGCCTGCAACATGCTCTTGAACTTGATGGTGATGGGGAACGGCAGTTTCACTACAGCTGTCAGCAACAAGCCTTCCACCTTCAACGAACTTCCCAAGACATACTGATGACATATCCGCTGAAAAAGGCGTTGATCCAGCTCATGATGAGCGTGTTGGGAATGATCATGGCCATGTTGTTCTTCATCATGCCCATCATGCCGTCCATCGCGCCCGGGTCGGTGAGGGGGTTCGCAGGAGGCTGACCTTTGCGGTCGGGGTCCTTGAGGTACGCGCCAGACTCGTAGGCTGCGACAAGCGCATCACGGCGCGCCTCGAACGACTTCTTGGAGAGGACGTGGTGGTTGGTCCGCACCGTAACACCGTGCATCATGGCGCGTTGCTCCTTCAGCGCCGGCTTATCGAGCTTCTTGGGCGGCGTGGCGAGGAGTACAGTGACATAGTGTCGAAGAATACCGGTGAGGATCATAACCACTGTGATCGGAAACAGGATCCAGTAACTGTTCAACATTCAATTAGCGCGCGGGCCTACGTGATGGCGGCGGAACTGAGACGGCATACAGGAGCTGGGGATCCCGGTGGATCGTCTGCACCGGAACTTGAGCCATGGTGGGCTTGTGTTGACGAGAAGTGCCGTATTGCAGGAGAAAGGACGGGATTGTGATGGCGTTCGTCGATGCGATACTGCCAGGTGGTTGAGAGCTCTCCCGTTGCGTCCGTTCAATCTGGTGGAGTTGGTATGGGACCTTGGAAGTGGGTGAGAGCTCCTTCGGCGGTTTATTTCGCCGTACCTCCGAAAGACCACCTTCCACTTTCACCTCCACCACACGGATTCACACAAGGGTCCAAGCTGTCCCAGCTCCGAAAGCCAGGCTGGAGGTTACAAGTCAAACTATCACACTCCACGCCCACCAAACGTCTGCATAGCTGTAAATTTTACACAAGATTCCCCGCGAAACCACCAGGCACCATGTCTTCTTCCGAAAAAATAACCGTTTACAACTTGGCGGGTAAGCATCTCACTTCTCCGACACAAGCATATCGTCGCATCGCACTAACACGAAGCTCCTTAGACCTCAAGAATACCTCGGACGACGCGCTCCCCAACTACCTCAACTCCCTCAAGTTCGCCCAAACCCACACCCTAACTGATGTCCGCCTTGCGCTCGGCTACTCCGCCTTCCTGATCGCCGGCGCATGTTTCCTGTGGGATTACAAGCTTGGCTTCGAAAGCACCAAATACTACACAGCGGCCGCCGTGGCCCTCTACTCGCTCCTCAACGGTGCTCTGACGCTATGGATCTGGCTCAAGGAGGCGGGCACGGTGTATGAGGGCACATCCCCCTCTGGCGACAAGGTAAGATCTGACTTATATCGTCCACCTTGCCGACGAGTAATTCCCCACGCTGGTAAACCCATAACTTACACGGCCGACACCAGATCAACATTGCAACCTCAACAAAGAAGAACGACCCGACGTATCACATGAAGATTACCCTCACTTCCAAGAATGGCGAAAAGAAGACGCTTGAGCTCTCAAAACCCTTTGCCGAGTGGTTCGACTCCCAGGGCCACTTCGTCGCCGTCCCCTTCCAGGAGGTCCTCGCCACAAACATCTCTACCATCGGCAAGCTCGACCCCAAACGCGTCAAGTCCGCATCCCAGACGTACTCAGCTGATGTACTCGATGCACTATATGCGGAAAGCACGGCAACGGGCAGCGGTGCCGAGGCAGACAAAGGCTTGAGCAAGCGACGCAAGGCATAAATAAAGCAAACCATGTTACATAGAGGAGATTTGAGCTTGTGTGCAATAAATCGATACCTCCATGATTATGTACACTACGGACAATCAAGGCCCTTCGAAAGCACGGAGTTTGCGTTTTGTATTGCATACTTATTCTAGCATATAAGGCGCCTTGGTAACCCTTCCCTGCGTGTGTAGTGCCCAGTGGTCTTGGTACAGCCAGCATGTCTATCGTGGACTACCTGTTCAAGCTCCCACTAGCTTTGCAGTCGTGTTCAAGGAACATTGAAGCTCAGAGCTAATCAGAGCTAGAGGTACGACGATGATGATGCGTAGGCGAAGGAGCCTGCTTCAACTTGGGCATCAGTCACAACCAAAACATTCACAACCAATCTCTTCAAGGCTGATTAACTTCTTAGTCCTATTAGTCAACTTTTATCTTCTCAATGCGCTCTATTGGACTTTCAAACGCCTCGCCATGCCGGCATTTTTACCACTACCATGATGCCGCCTTCCTTTCTTTGGAGTCGTTCCAAGAGCCCTCGCCAACTTTGTGTAGTCCAACATGTGCCACCCAATCAACGTCCCTTCTCCATGTTCCACCGCGTTCAAAAAGACCACACGAATCCTGCTTCATCTTATCAAGCCTCAATGCCTTCAGTTGACCTCATCCCACTTAGCGCGGGCCGTTAGAGCAGCCTCGCGAACGTTGCGCACTCTATCACCGGAAGCCTGCGCCAACAAGCGCTTAGCCTGCGACGCCGAGTCAAGCAGATGGCGGTGCTCAAATTGAACGGGGAGGAGACCAATGATGCGGACGACCTGGCAGCGGCATTGCGATCTCCAGAGTCCAGAGTGATCGAACTGTATGTAACCTGCCGGCATCCAGGCGCTGTCTTCGCCAGCCTGCGTCCCATTTCTGTTAAAGACGGACATGCACGCCTCGATGACGCTCTTCAGGAAGGGTTGAACCCGCTTCGGCGAGTTCTCCATGACGTGCTGCAGAACGCTAAGAGCGGCCGCCACGTCCTTGGTCGCTGGCAGGTATCGGATTGCACAGAGGATGAGTCTGATCAGGTCTTCCGTGTCGTCTTCGTAGACCGGATATTGTATGTATTTGACAGCTGCGAGGACAGCGATGCTGTAATTCGCAGCGATAAGCATGTCGTCCCTGCTGTTCGAGCCAGCGGGCCAGGCCTTGGCCAGCATGGGCTTGATCATCTCAAGGTAAGCTCTCTGGACCCAGAGAGGGCGAATTTGTCCACAGTACTCTTTGTTGAGGATTTCGAGGCCGCCGAAGATGGACTCAAGGTTGCGGCCAAGTATGTGGCCGATCTTCTTGTTGCTTGGTCCTTGTTGGATAGTCGCCAGGAGCTGCCGGAGCGAGCTGCCGCTGTAGCGTCTTAGAACTCCCGCAAGAATGGCATATACGGGTCTCGCCAGCTCCGCTCTTATCTCGTTGGGGTGTCCGCCAGGTATCCTGTTGGCCTCATGCTCAAGGTAACCTGTGACTTGCTCCAACTCGTCGGACTGTCTCTCTTCACTTACGACAAAGTTCATCTGGAGCTGAAGCATTGTGACAATCTCGTCCAGCTTCTCAACGGGGTATTTGTTGGAGATGACCGTAAGGATGGCCGAGACAACATGACGACATCTGGGAGAGGATGAGTGATCTCTTGCAAGAAGACCAGCAATGAGGATCTGGTGTGCAGTCCCTCTTTCGACCTACGGAACGGTTAGGTTTGAAATTTATACAATGAGCTTGGAGTCATTCTTACCAGACGCTGAATTGCTGTTGGATGGAAGGGCTGGAGAATGCCAAGAGAGAGGATGACAGTACGCCCCTGACTGAAGCCGCTTATGGGAAATTTGGGAGGGTTTGTCATACTGTAAGAAGCCTGAGGAGCCCAGGTTCTCAGCATAGCATCCCGTAGCTCGGAGTTGTGCCAAGGGTGTCCCGCTTGAGGTTCGGGATGATGATACTCGTCATCTCCACGGAAGAGAGTAACAACTTCCTCATTCAGAAGTAATCTGGTCTGCTCAAGCTCGGTCATCTGTTGTATGACAAAGGTAGCCATTTCTGAGAGAACATGCAAGTAGTTGTCTTCGATCTTCCTGTCGTCCGGGTCCTTGCAACTGAAATCGTCACTCAGAGCGAGGGAGAGCTCAGTATCATTGTCGTAACTGATGATCTGGGTAGAACGTCTGTAGAGCTGCCGTACCACGAAGAGGCTGACAAGAATAAATTCTCCTTGTAGCTGATCGCCACCGTAGCCTACGCTCTTTGGCTGCTCATCAACATCCATCGCATCTTCGCCATCGTTGGAGACGATGTTGTCGTCAAATCGCGGAAGGTCAGGGTATCGGTTGGCGACATGGCTGAACCAAGTGAGCGAGAACCGCCTATCGTCGAAATTATTCGTGTTGGAGCGCGGGTGCAAGGCTTCGACCGCCCTTTGACAGAGTCTCATTGCCAGGTGTAATCCGGAAGCGAGTATCCACCAAAGTCTAGGGTGTGCTTTTGAATCGAGCATCGAGTGTAAGATTACGAGAACCGCGTTGAGGTAGGAGGTGTATCCGCAGAGCACATCGCCTTGGCGAGGTAGTTCGTAGCAGCAAATGAAAGCCAATCTGTGGACCCTCTCCTGTAGAATTGGAGCCACAGTTGGAAGTGATTCCCGCTCAGGGGACGCGAGGTACGTTTCGCACAGTCTGAGGCACTCTTTAATGACCTCTGCCCGACCTTGCGGGTAAGCCATCAGAGCCTTCTGTAGAGCGAGAACAGCATCGTTCTCTAATTCGGAGCGAGCCTCGGCCATCGTAGGCTGTTCGGTGTTGTTGAAAATGACGCTTGCCAAACCGTTGCAGATTTCAGAGAGTGTTGAATCGGGAAGCATAGGTTGGGTAGATTCTCCCGTCTGAGCTGCCCGCTGGCAAACCATCAACCCAAGACCCTTAACCGCCTGTTGGCTTATGGCAAAGTTCTCCTTCTGAGCTGTATCTTCAAGAGCTTTCTGGAAAAGGGGTAGGTACGTCTGGTTGTAAAGCGGGGCAAGCATTGGTTCTGTTGCCTTGAAAGCCTGGGCATCTTCTACGTTCAATTGCACACCTCCTCCAATGAGGGCTTGCCGAAGCTCTAGCAAGGAGTTTAGCAGTATCAAAAGGTTCTTGGTGTGGTCAGGTGACTTCGTGTGACGAAGGTTCTCTTTGACATGAGTGACTGAAGGAGCAACCATGAGCGCAAAAGCAGCAGGTTTTGCGCTGTGAACAGAGATAAGGAGCTTGCCAGAAGCTGCCGTGTAGATAGGGTTTGACAAGTCCTCCAAGCAGTCTCGCTGGACAGCGAGGGCAAAGTCTCTGAGTTCATCTCCTGTGAGTCGTTTGGCAATTGTCCGGATGACCTCCAGAGTGGCGTTGATTGTGTCCTCAATTTCTCCGTTGCGGACTTCGTACTTAAGGCTGCTCCAAATCTTGTCCGCAAAGGGGGCAACCCCTTGTTGAACATGCTCGTAGTTGCTCAGGCATGCACTCAGGGTCTTGAGAATATCGACCTTCCAAAGTGTCAGCGCGAGTCTTTGGGTTGAAAAGAGGGAGTAGAACAAACCTTGACATTAACAGTCACACTATCTGGTTGGTCCAACCTGCCGAGAAGGTAAGGAATGGCCTTGCCAGCCACCCGGTGATGTGCTGAAAAGCAAGCCCTCAAAGCAAGCTTCAGATCCTCTGCTGTGATTCCCGATGGGTGTTGGGACGTCCTCAAAGAAATAGGGAAGTATGCAGAGAAGATGCCAAAGACCTCGTCGACAACCTCTGGCGCAGGAGAATACTCTGAGAGCAACAGTTGCAAGATCTTAAACCATGTCATCAGGCACCTAGGGTCCCGCTCGTTGCGGCATAGTTGCAAGAGGTCTGTGATGAAGCCGGCTGTTGTACCATGTTGGTATTGTAGGTCGTTGGCGACATCTGGGTTCCTGATAAGGTAGCTAAGGAGCTCATACACAGCGGCACGCGTGTCTGCCACCTGGGCCTTGAAGTCATCCTGAAGACTGCATATACTCTTTATGATGTCATTTCCTTTCGGAGGCTGAAAAGCCTTCATGCTGGCAGTTCTTTGGAGTGCCTTGGCAGCTGGTAGTATGCCGGCTTTGTGGTCAACTTTGAACATGCTGCCAAAGAAGGTTACAAGCAGGTTGACTGAGAAGTCTGGTGTTAGCATATTTGCGATAGTGGACAAGGGTATCTCCGCTCACCTTGGTCCGGCTTGAGAAACTCGGGGTCTAGATGATCCAATGTGCCAGCCAAGAAGCTCAGTGCTAAAGAGAACAGAATGAGTCAACATCGACAGGTGAGCCTTCTAGTCGTATCCTCTGCATACCTTTGGATCTGGCAATGACATCACCATTCGCTTCACCGTCCTCGCCCTCTTCCATTTGGTCGTCATTTGCACTCGGCATCCAAGGTCTGATAGACTCAACCCATCTTGCGACCGGGTTGCTAGGTCTAGGTGCTGATTGGATGGCTGGGTCAAAGTTAGTATTTGGTCTGGGCTGTTGAATTTATAGGAACTGGTCATGAGATGTGCATACCTGAAGCTGCCTCTTGTGCTATTGCTGCCTGTCTTTCAGTGTCGTCACTGAGGACGAACTCAAGTGCCAGTTTCCGGAAGTCTGCCATGATTGCACAGGTGTTTTGTTCGTACTCAAGCGGGGCGTGTTGCACTAGAAATAGTCGCAGTCTGGCTTGCCGGGGTGATTGGTTTACTGCAGAAATAGATTGCGATCTGAAGTTTTGTGATCGGAAACCGCAACAGCTAGCTGCGATCTGCCTTGATGTGTGCAGTCAGCCTCAAGAGGTAGATGCAATGATAATCTTGATATCAGGTCTAAATTGTCTTGACTGGGGTCGTAAGAGCTGGTTCCCTCGGTAAGTTGTTAGAGGCAGTTACAACCGTGAGGTCTCACTGTTGCTCCTGAGCCTCAGCTGATCCAGTACCCAAAGGGCTGTCTTGTGGTAGCTGATAGGCCACAAAGGATAGCAGCAAACGTGAATGCTTGTTGCTGTTTTGTAGTTTTAGGTGTCTTTCTTTGGCAAGAGGTTCAATTTAGCAGTTTAGATGTCATACCAAGGAAGTGGCCGTGTGAAAAATCGTGAAAAGTCGAGTTGTCCAACCTCCGAATCTGACCCCGCGTCTTCAGATGCAACCTGGAGCAGGGAGCTAGTTGTGGCGCTTGTAACGTTTCTTCTGAGAGCAGATGTGATGTTCCAAGGCCAAAGTAGAGTATGCGCCGAAGTCTTGGTTGAGGCAAAAAAAAAAATAGGTATATGAATTGTCTGGTGTCTGCCTCCTCGGTTATTCGTTAAAGTCGTTCCTGACTTAACGCCACCAAAAGCCGGTGATGGGTTGGGAGATAATTACTCACTTGCTGGGTTGGTGGTAGTGGGGGGTAAGGTCGGATAGGGAAAGCGGTATAGGCCTTATCGACCTTATCGCGGTCTGGAGGAACCAAGCCTCCGACAGCGGCATCACCCAAGGCTTAGCGCGGCCGATTAGTTCCTTCCGCTTGAATGCCGCCACACCGTAAGAACTAGGATAAAAAAAACATTTGGATAGCCCAGAGAATAATTCTTGATCGGCTCAATACAGTATTTCGTCGAAAGCAACTCAAGGCTTGTTGCTTTTCGCGGTCCGGAGAAGCACTTTGATGAGCGAGCAGAGAGAGCGCGCGCTAATCCTATTCGGGTAAGAGGGCATGGAGGGGTAGCACAGGCCGCCCAGGGGCCGCGGGGTCCTGTACCAGCGACGAGAAAAAATTTGGAGTGTCGAAGTCGGAGGCTGCCCCTCCAAAAGACTCGGAACCATTTGCTCGTCGAAATCATTCTTTTTCTCACTTCTGCCGCCTCAACTTACTCCAGAAGCCTGGAAAAGCCCCAGATACGACTGCGCTATCTTCTGCTATATATCCGCCCTTCTAAAACAGTCAGTGTCTTCGCTCTTCACCCCCCAGATGCCACTAGAACCCAACATCGCGGGGTCGGAAGTGGTGGGGCATCTCAGGAGTACTAATTCGGGGGTCAGACGCCGAAGGGCACTTCACTCCAGGCCGGACCACCGTGAGTGCTCACTAGTATTCGAAAGGACTCCGACTAATATTGAAAAGGCTTACCCGAATCACTTTTGGAGCTTTGTTTGTAAATATGGCCTCCAACGAAGTAGCACCCAAGACCTGCAAGGTCATTTTGGCCGACACCATCGCCAAGCGCCTCCTGGCTGAGGTCCACGACACCCTCGCAAAGGTGCAAGGCAGCGGCATCTTCAAGCCCACCCTGGTGGCGTTTCTGGCCAACGACGACCCGGCTGCCCTTCAGTATGCCGAGTGGTCTCAGAAGACCTGCGTCGAGAAGTAGGCAGACCCCGCCGTTACGCAGATTTCATGTTTTGCGTTCGTTGAGCAAAATCAGCAAATGATTGCAGAGGTACTGACAGGCGCCCTCTTTTTTCTCTTACAGCGGCTTCAACTTTGACTTGCGTCGGGTTGATAAGGAGCAGCTCGAGGACAAGATCACCGAGGCCAACGAGGATGACAAGGTTGATGGCATCATCGTCTACTACCCAATCTTCCCGGGCAACCCGATCCACGACAAGTACATCCAGGAGACCGTCTCTTTGGCAAAGGATGTCGAGGGCCTCTGCCACAAGCACATCTTCAACATGTACCACAACGTCCGCTTCCTGGATCCGCCCCAGAACCTGAGAAAGTCCATCCTACCGTGTACGCCCCTTGCCGTCGTCAAGATCCTGGAGCACCTCCAGATCTACAACCCGATCCTTGCCTACGGCAACCGCCTCTTCGGTAAGACCATCACCGTCATCAACAGATCCGAGGTCAACGGCCGTCCACTGGCGGCCCTGCTGGCAAACGACGGCGCCACGGTGTACTCGGTCGACATCACGGGCGTTCAGCTGTTCACCCGCGGTAAGGGCATTAAGCAGATTCGCCACCAGGTAGAGGACAAGGAGGGCTGGGGCCTGGAGCAGGTTCTGCCCATCAGCGATGTCATCATCGGTGGTGTTCCCAGCGAGAAGTACAAGATCTCGACCGATCTCATTCGCGAGGGTGCCGTCTGCATCAACTTCTCGTCGTTCCGCAACTTCGACGCCCCCACGGTCAAGGAGAAGGCTGCCATCTACGTCCCTTCGGTCGGCAAGGTTACCATTGCGTGCTTGCTGAGAAACTTGGTGGTAAGTCAACTCTCCCCATCTCACGGGCTTTCTTCTTTTGTGGGGGAAAAAAGGAGGTATTAATTGCTTCCAGCGTCTCATCGCCAACCGTCCTACGACCAAGGACAATGGTAACGAGGACGCCTCCACCGCACAGGCCAGGAGCGAGGCTTTTACCGAGGGTTGAGCGCGCACATGGAATTGTTAGGACACATTTGGGTTTGGCTGAAAAAATAGAGAAAAAAGACATTTGAGGATTGTGTATACCTGGTCAGCCATACGGGAAGGATCACTGGAAAGTCTGCTTAAACGGGACGGCGGAGAGAAAAGGCAAAAAAAAAAACGCATAGCCTACATGGGTATATCCGGGACATTTCGACATAGAAAGGAAACGCGCACTTTGCCCGTGTTACAATTGAAGGGGTTTGGAAACTGCGCCTAGCTCGAGCAGAGAAGTCCCAACGGGACAACGTCGAATCCGAGGTCATGGTCGTTGGCATGTGGATACATGCCATGACGATCGCGACAACACTGTTGTCGTCAGTCGCATTGCCGAACGGCATCTGAGACAGAAAAGGAGCGGATCCGGTCCCTGGACATTCCTTCACACATGGCGGAGACATGCAACGGACAAAGCATGCCACGAGGCGGACATCTGCATGTTGGCGACACTGGGACGGTTTGCGGTTTAACGAATGTCTCGGAGAAGACGGATGTTGGGTTCCCTAGTAAGGAGGCTTTCAGGCCAGGCGAAGACCAAGAACAAGACCGAACGAGATAGGCGACGAGATCAGGGCGCATCAGCCGGCGCGATCATCAGTTTTCATGGGGAACTGTGTAAACCATCCAACTCGTTCGCCCCTCTCCCCCTGTTGTCGCTTGAAAGGGACTTTGGCGTCAACCAGTCAGCCACCCGTCATGGGCAGACCCCTTTCTGGCTAGCTGCAACCATAGTGATGGGACTGAGTGGAATGTTCTTACGACTCATGTCAGGTTTGCTCCCCACGTTCTCGGGATACCTGTCTCGTCCACAACAGGCATCGTCCACCGGTTTGAGCGTTGCAGGGATCTCGTCGGTTTGGGGCGAAAGGTAACGGATCGCTGGATCCGTCCAAGATGTATGATGAGATGCGTCGTTGAAGATTGATTCGGCGCCGTGGTATCAATGCGACAGGAAACAAGACTGACAGGTCGACGAAAGGGAATGGATATAACTGATGGCTAGTAAGCAGCCCATTGGCCATGGGTCTGCATGAGTTTGATCAGACATGGCGTCATAGGTTATACTGAAGAAGGCGGGAATTCATAGAATGGAAACGACTAAGGTGCCATCCAGAGCTAGTGATGGGCTTTTTCGAGATTTTTTCCCCCTGGCTCTCCCATCTTTTTCTTGTTCAGGGCTTCTTTCGTCGCCGGCGCGCGACAGGCAAATGCAGCCCAGGGGCGGGTGCAACACAGTGCATCCGAAATGCGACGTTAGAAAGACAGCGACGCCCGCCAATGGATTGGCTAGGCCGATGTATTCGTACAGTAATTAACTACTATTCATGTTGGTCCAGGAAAAGACGCTATTGCTCATATGGCTCGTATCAACTCGGATCCCCACCCGCCCCAACGGGCTGGAAAACCTTGGTGAGAGATGCACATTCTAATTAGGTACTACATCGTTTTGGGGTTGTGTTGAAGCTTAGCCATTGCTGCTCCTGTGAAACCCTGCCAGAGTCCACTTGGGGGTCGGACTGGTTCGTCTCAAGAAACAAAAAGAAAGGAAAGAATTAAGAATAAAAATAAAGATTAAAGGGCCGAGTGGCAGGCGGGGATAGACGGGGGAAACGTTGGTATACGTAGGCTGACGGACATCACCAGCCCAATGCGTACAGTGTGCCGCGAAAACCTGTGAGAGTCAGGAGACATCAGGGTTCTGCATGCATGCAAAAAGGCTGATCAGTTGGCGAAATTCGAGATCCCAGCACACTCGTGACCCCCCACTGCGCAGGACAAAAGAACGTAAGGGGGGCCTCGGGCCTTTGAAATGGCTGGCTAATGCAAGCCGAATCTATTTGGGGCGGATAATTCCAAGTCCAGAGGTCCTGGTAGGTTGGTACGAATAGCTCTGGATTCCAATTCTAGAACGTGGAACGGCCAGGACCAGAAAAGAGGCAGCACTATCAAAGTGACTCCCTCGTTACCATTTTCTTTTCGTTTTCGTTTTCCCAATCCCGAACCTGAATTGGGGGAGTTGTTCACAGTCTGAGTTCCACATGGGCGTCGTACCCACCCGCTGACCAATGCTCAGAGGAAACGGGGGGAGGAGCACTTCATTCATTCATCGGATCCATTCATCCTATCCTAGAAAAGAAGCTCATGGCGTTTCAACTGTGCATGCCAGGTACCGCGGGGCAGAAGCTGCAGAAAGCAAGCAACAGGCGGCGGCGAACAAGGCAAGAAACGGCGCTTGCCCAAGACGGGCTACTCCCCAGACCAGGAACAGCCGAGAGGGCGTAGGTGACAACATTGCCATACATTGATGGCTTCCGACTGGCAGCCCAGCCAGCCCAGCCAGCCAGCCAGCCAGCCCGCAGCTAGCGGTGCGTGCAGGGCTCCCGGCTCCAACACTGAAAGAAAGTGAAGGAGGGTGACCCGCCGTCATGCCCTCCTAGCAGCAAGCCACTCCGGGCGACGGGGATGCGGCCCAAGGGGGGAAGCCAAGTGCGAACCAGGCTTGGTCGGTTTCCTTCTATGCAGAAGCGCGAGATTGAGGTTGGGAAATTTTTTACGAACGGAAGCGTTGTTGCTGGGACATGGAGAATGCCTGTTCCCTGTTCTTTGGAGCGGCCTCGAATCCATCCCGGTCTTACGAATGAACAGACGGGAAGAGGGTGATGGACTGGGCTTGAAGCGAGACATCAGGGGATGGACGGGACGAGAGGGGGGGTCGAAGGGGTGAAGGGAGGGAAGCCAGACCACGACACGCCTGGTCTTGACATCGTTAACCAGCACGGCGGATAATGCCACGCGACAGATCTTCCTTGACGAGGGAAATCCGTCAGTCAGTGCCTGACGAGGCGCTTCTCTCAATCATCAGTTTAGCTAAAGGTATCAAGCAGCACCCAGTAATATTCTGCAATCACCTCTCATTTACACCATCCACTCGCCGCCGATCGACCAGGGACTGCAGCAAGCACAGACGAACTCGACAACCCCAGGCTTGCCCGCTCCTGCAGCTCGTCACTCACGCCCGCTCACCCAAAACCACCTAATTACCTACCTACCACCTTCCTACCAGTCGAATAGCCCACCGATAATTCACTCGCCTTGCACTGGCTGCTTCATCCACTGTCGCCTTAGCTCTCGAGAGCAATTCTAAGATCTTGCATAGAGAAACCTCCCCGAACCCATCTCCCTCAGCCTGCCTCTCAAAAAACCCAAGAAAGGATTATCTCACTGGCCCGGCCAACGCAGAGTGGTCAAGGAGAAGCACGACCGGTGCACCGGCACCATCTTTCAGCTTCCACATTCGCCTTCACCTCGCCTTCGACCCTAATCGCCTGTGGCTTACCACTGTTGTTGCTGCACCTCAGCGAGAGACAGACTAGGCACTAGAGAACACCCGCTGCATGTCTTATGCACCCGCTCGGCCTCATTGGTTAAACTTTCTTAATCATTTCAAACATATTGCGGGAACCCCATCGCTTTTGCGCCCAGTACCACCATCCGCAGCCCCTTAAACCTCGGAGCCCATCGCGACAAACCCGTAATTACAAACGTTTTTGCGAGAGGAGGGAAAGAAGGGGGGACAGTTGGATCCCACGAAACACATACCTGCAGCCGTCTGTTCTCAAACGCAACCCTTTCCCTTGGTCGACAACAATCCGGCAATCCAAGCCACTCCGTCCCAGCCATCTTCCCGAACGCGGCAGTCCGTTTGCTTAGGCTGCGCTTGTACACTACGCAAGGAACCTCTGCTCCCGCAAACGGCCGTCTCGTTGCCGCCACGCCTTCCCCGTCCAGCGTCCACCAGAGCCACGACACAATCTCACATATCTACAGCCAAGTCTCGGACGAACTGCTCCAAGGTGACATTACTACCACTCTGATTAGTGTTCATCCTTCACCGTGGCATCAGTGGCATACGGTTTTCTGCGGCGTCCTTGTAGCACGTCAAAATTCATCTGATTCTATTGCAGACCGTTCACTGCGCTCGGCCCTGGATCCCAAGTCTTGATCTATCCTAGCCCGCGAACGGACGGGCAACAGGCGTCACAGGCCAAACAAAAGTTTGGGGGTATCAGTTCCTGCTCTGCCCAAAATTCTGCTCAATGCCTTCGCCACATCTGCTGCTTCTTGACCAAGAGTAATCGACTGTTGAGGTTTTCACATCGCCAAAGTTTCACAGTTCTCAGCAGCCAGCAAAAGGCCCATCCGCTCCGTCGGGGACCGACTCTTATTGCGTCCCACGACCCCACGGCCGCTGTAACGACACACTCGACGCCTGCAGCCAAGATCAACATTCGCGCAGCAAGCTACGCCGCCGACACTTGCATTGTTTGCCAAAAAAAACTTGTCCACCGACAATCATGGCGATGCACGCGGCACACGCTCACGCGGGCCACGCACATTCGAGCTCCACCTGCTCGTATCCCCCGCGGCCTGCGTCTCCTACGCTGACGAATCCCGATATGATTCTCCCCGACTACGATCGCTCGCCTTCTCCCGAACGATCCCATTCTCCGCTTACCATGTGGAAGAACGCGCATGCCGTCGATATGAATATGCAGTTCCAATTTCCGCCCACCGCATTTATCGCCGGCCCTGTCACCCCTACGACGCCAATCATCTACGGCAACGGGACCATGCTGTCTGACATTGGTGAGGTCACGGAGGCCGAGAGCACACCCGGCAGAGCATCGCGCCCAACTTCCATCATCTGGTCTCGACCCAATAACGGAGGCGCCGACGAACCGCGATACCCGTCGCCCACGAAAGTGCTAGAGAGCCTCAAGCAACGAGCAGCGCGGGCGACGCGTGAACGGCGATTTTCCATTGATTCCACAAGCACGATCACTACAACACAGGACCAAAACGCCCTGTTCGCGGGGTTTGACGATGTTATGAGCGTCGACGACAGCAACTTCCAGGGTGACGACGAGGAGAGTGTGGCGGGATCGTACGTTGAGCACGCGCCTGTTCGCCAAACACAGGACATGTTGCAACCCGTCAGGTCACCTCTCGATGATCCCAACAGATACTCGACCTCTCTTATAAGTCGCCGGGCCGAGGAAATTCTAGCGAACGCCAAACGGAGGCTCACAGTATGCCCCCGTGGATTCTCCCTTCACAAACCCTTACTAACACACATGCAGACAATGGAGGGCAACCTTTCCAGAGCGCGGACATTGAGCGTCTCGACCCCCTCGATGTCCTCCTTCGACGAAAACCACTCGACTCCTTCTCCTCCGATAAGGTCTGCCTCATCTGTAACCTCCCCGATGTCTGCTCACGGGCATGCAAGGATGTTGAGTGACACATCGCTCAACATTGATGCAAACACTGTGGGCAATGTTCCCAAACGGTCCGCCAGTGCGATGGGAGCAGCAGGTGGATACCGACAACCGCTCCTTGTGCGCAAGGCTTCTTACGACTCGGCATCGGACCGCCTCAACTCTGGAGGTGAGGGGCACTCGCGCTACAAGATTGCTCAAGAAATCGGTCTGGAACCAGTTGGAGAAGACGAGGCGACGCAGGAGTTTCACTCGGGGAGCGATAACGCCAAGCGGGAGAATCTACTAGGCCCAGCATTCGGCTCGGCGAGTCGCGATAGGCCACTGACACGTTCGGCATCTGTTGCGCAAATGCGCGACATCAGGGGTCAGGTGCAGGATCTGAAAGGAAAGATCTCGTCTCTGAGAGAACAGGCGCGTGCCGACAGCATGCGACGACGCAGCATGCAGAGCCTGCGAACCCCCAGTCCTTTCACCCACGCTCAGGTTGACCAGTGGTATACCGAACCCCAGAAGCCGCAATCGCCGGAGCCGTTGACTGCTAGCTCGGAAAAGAATCCGTGGAATGCGGACGCAGTAAGCGTTGACGGGCTGGTCCAGGAGCGAGAAGAAGGACCCGAGGCGATACAGCTACCCGTCGCGGATGACGAGTTGGCCGTTGATATTTACGACACCGCAGAGGATGCCATTCGGCAGGAGGAAAGGCAAAAGGCGCTCGATACCATGGAGGCGAACCAGAATGTGGAGGATGAGGCGATTGAAGATGATATTTCTGACATGCAGACCGAGGACGGGTTCGAAGACAGCGTGCAAGTCCAGGAAGGGGAAGGATATGACAGCGACAGCGGGGACTCACTTTACCATGATACTGTGCAGACTTTCATGTCCCACGAAGACCGCGAAGATGCCTTTGATTATGAGCATTTCTTCCTTCACAGCGCAATGGGCACCCTCGGCCAAGAACGCCGTGGTAGCGTCACTTCTGAGAGTTCTATCGAAACGACTCGTGGGCCCATCGCCTCCAACGAGCCGGTGCAGCCGATCGCACAAAACAGGAGAGGCAGCGGGGACACCACTTCAACCATGGAGTCTTTCGCGACCGCACACGAGGGTCGATCCAGCCGCGGCGATACTGGCGAGGAACTGAGGCACGGTATCCTCACACCCCCAAGCATCAGCCCTATCAGCGAGCGGACGGAGAGCCCGCCGACGGCCAAGCGAGCGGTCAATGGGAGCAACATGGGCGGCGAAGATGGTTTGGAAAAACTACGAAGTCGAGCACGCGCCGGTTCGACGGCCTTCCACCGACCGATGACCACTCAGGCAACCATTGGCCACCGCCCGGGGGCTGCCTCGTTCGACTCGACGGGCACCAACCGAAGCTTTCCGTTGATGGGTAAGGCGCGTATCAGCGCTGGCGTCCTCACGCCCCAGGGCTCTCCCGACCTGGAACTCAGGACCATCTCGGATGCCTTGATGAGCGAAACTGCGAGCATTTGCGACAAGGAAAGCATGCACACGCCGGACCAACCTGCCCCCATGGAGCAGCTGGCCAAGGAGGACCAGATCTTGGTCGAGCGTTTCGTAGCCAGCTTGGGACGTTGCGTGCTAGGAATGAGCGAAGCTGGCAAGGCCTCGGCAGAAACTCGAATGTACAGGAGGCGCATCGACATGGCACGTCGGATTCTGGAAGGCACTGGCGACACTTCTTAAGGGCGGTGTCGGTTTTTCTTCTTCTTTTTTCTTCTTCTTTATTAGTTTCTCTTCCATTTAGACGATATGCTTGGGGATTATCTGGCGCTATGCCGCGACAAGGCCCCAGCTGCATGCCGCCGTCAGAGCAGGTCCAACTCTAGGACATTGACGTTGGCGTCAACGAGTAACTGATAATGTCAAATGAAACGCGAGGGAAGTCGGTTGACAGGGGACGGCACGATGTGGAGGAGGCTTTGCGCCTCGATCAGGCCTAATGACGATTTCATTTCCTAGATTCGATTTCGATACCCTTCTTTTTTGTACCTTTTTCCACTTTCCTTCTTTCTTGTTTCCCTTTTTGTTGCTGGTATACCAACCCCTTTTCTTCCTCTTCTTGTACCCAAACGTTTTGCACCCCCGAAGGACCTGCTCAACAACAACAACAACAACAACAACAACAACAACCCCTGTCAGAAGAAAGAGACTCGACCTCGGAACCGTCTTAAGCCCAGAGTTTGCATCAGCCTTGAAAAGGCTGCGAAGGTGCCTTGGTATTTGTGCAATACAATACATTTCTAGAGCTTTTGCATCAGATTCGTGGGTGTCACTTGAGCCTGTGTCGTGAGCAAAACGGTTTAACGTAGTCAAGGACTAAGTAGATCTAGGGAGGATTGTAGGGTGGTTTTGTTCGTCAACACCAATGTCAGACTGTAGAGGAAGCCGGAGTATGATTCATGCTGGGACCTGGCCGGAGTTCAGAACTTGACTATGGACCACCTGCCGTCGACGACTTGGGCTTTCGGTTCCTTGACCTCGAGCGACAGGTCTCCATGGTAAACAGTTACATATGATTGGTTGGGGTTCTACGGCTGCAGTTGGATTGAAAATGGACGTACATAACAAAGAGTAAAAACCGGGGTTCGATCAATTCCAAGTATATTGTCTATGTTGTTCTGTATCTGGAGTGTTTACCCCAAGTGTCATTGGTAGTCGGGTTTGTTCTTTGGTCCGGACCGTGGCCCGGGCCTCTCATGTTGATCTGTCTCGCTCCCACATGCTTGGAGAACAACACAGCACACCTTGATCAACCCAGCCGTTATTTTTCTCCACTTAAAAAATAGCGCGAAAGAACTGACGAACTGCACTCGGCGTCCCCTTTTGCACACCGCATTTGCCTGTGCTTGTGCTTGTGCTTGTGCTCTGCTCTCCAAGGCAAGGGTCTAGTCCACCAAACTCCCCACCCCCCTCCATCCTTTCTTCACAAGAGACAACAAGACCTCACCGCGACTTTGTCCAGCGCCTCCGCCCTGCTGCGCCGCCTCTTCACGAACAAGCAAAGCCTGACAGCGGCGTCACCTTATCTGTGCTCTCTCTGTCCCATCCGGCGAGGGTGCCTACAGCAACCTTCTCTTCCCGCCTGCCTCCAATCCTTGCAAATACGCGCGCACACGCGACACAACCTGTCAACAGCCCAACGAGCAAGCAAACCCCAACAGCCAGCCAAAGGGGAAAATATACCACGCGATCCTCTACACCATCCCGGACAGAGAAGAAGGTTGGTTAAAACGGCAATATTTCTGCCGACCAGGACAAACAACAGCACAAAATACACACACACACACACGCACACATACACACCACACATACACTCATACATACACACAAGAAAACAAGATGACAGAACCGTCCATCGCAAACTTTCTCCTCCGCTCCCTCCTGCCCCCCGACGCCGCCGACTTCATCCACCAACACGCCCTGCACCCGGCGTCCCCAGTCCAGCAGCTCCGCGCCCAGGCCCAGTCGGCGGCCTCGCGCGCCCTCGACCAGCTGTACCCCTACCTCGCGCCCGCCGTCAACGCGACCCTCGATTTCCTGCAGTCGTCGCCCGAGCTGGTGAGCTTCGCGGTCCTCCTGGCGCTGCTGGCCACCACGGTGGTAGTGCTCAACTGGATCCGGCGCGTCGTGGCCTTCTGGACGGCGCTGGTCCTGCGGCTCGCGTTCTGGGGTTGCGCCGTCGTCGTTGTCGCAGCCGTGTGGCAGAGGGGCGTCTGGGAGACGGCGCGGGACGCCGTCGTCGTCGGCGGCAAGGTGGTGGGCTTCGCGGCGGCCGTCAAAGACGTCTGGGTCAGCGAGTACAACAGGTACGAGCAGGAGACCAAAGTGCAGGGGAGCAGGTACCGGTAAAGGTTGGCGTGGAGATGGGTAGCGGGAGACGGAGGTTGGGGGAGAGGTAATCGCTGGCAGACGAATGGTGGGATATACCCCGAGGGAACGGCGCGTTGTTTTGAGGACGGAGGTGTGCCTGGTTTACGCGAAGTGTCATGATACGCATTTGGAAACGGTTGGTTGATGGACGAGGCCGCAGGGGAAGCAACAGCACTACCGGAGAGAGAGGCACGAGACTGGATACACAAGGCCACGGCTGGATGTGGGCAGAGTCGTCGCAATCTTCAAGCTGGGTTGGGACGTACATACGCGGTACGACATGCAGCAGAAGAGGCAACGTCGAGAACGTTGACCGGATATGATTATGGACGAGTCAATGGAGATTAATCAATACCAACGCCAACGCTATGCAAACAGTCATATCCCTCTCTCTCTCTCTCTCTCTCTCTCTCTATCTGATACTTTCACCCTCTCGCGACTCTCTATTCTTCGCTCTGGTCCCTGGGCTTTTTTATAATGGTATCTCTTTCCCGTTACGGTAGCAAACCTCCAAAAATGCAGCCAGACGATCCATGCAGACCATAGGGCCGGCGTGGCCTAGTCGTCGTTGGGCTCGTCAAACTCGTCGTCCTTGAGCTCCTTGGGCTCCTGCGCCTCATGGTACTGAATGATGTCGTCGATATAGCTCAGCACCGCGCCGACGCTGTCCTCGTCCGTGTTGTCCAGCTTCAGGTAGTTGACCATGCTGAAGCTCTCAATCAGGCCCGCAACGGCCCTGTTCAGCCGCTGGAAGCTCCTGCCGCGCATGACGAGGTCGCGGTCGTGGACCTCGCCGCGGCCGTCGTCCGGCTCGCCCCCAGCGGCGGCCATGGCCATCGGGTCGTCGTCCAGGAGGCCCGTGTCGGGCGTTAGGAAGCGCTTCATGTCCTTCTTACGCACCTGGTCCTTGACGAGGTCCATCTTGGATAGGACGTTGATGTGGGGGATCTCGAGCATGATCATGGCGCTCATGGCGCTGAGCGTGCCGGCGAAGAACTTGGCGCGGTCGACGACAAAAGTCGCCTCGAGGAGATAGGCGGCGCAGAGGCGGATGTCGAGGGACCCCGGCTGGGAGAGGAAGCGGGCGAGGGCCGGAAGGATGGGGATGTGGGTGTACAGCTCGATCTGGCCGGGCATGTCGAAGATGATGAGATACTCCTCGGTCAGGTTGTCGAGGGCCTCGGTGAGGAAGTCGAGGTTCTCCATGAGGAACTCGAAGCAGTATATGAGGCCTCCGTTGGGGCCGAGGCCGACCTCCTCCATGGCATCGTGTAGGGAGATGAGGTCCTTGATGTCCAGGTCCGGGGCGTGCTCGAAGGACTCGGCGGCCGGGTCGAGATTGACGTAGAAGGCGGAGCGGCGGTTGAGGTTCAGGTGGGTGATGAGGGAGGCGCAGAAGGTAGACTAAAGGGAGGGGGAAGAAGAAGAGGCGGTTAGCTTTTCGGTACTCGGGGTCGAATTCGGGACGGAACGGTGGTATGTTTTGAGGATTCACCGGGCGGACTGGTCGGCCGGTCGCCGTAGCCGCCGCACGGGACAAGGACTACGCGAGACGTCCGGTCGGGCTAGGCAGAGGAGGGAGGAGGCACGGAGAGAGGAGTATTCACCTTGCCGGCCCCGGCAGGGCCCATGACCATGACGCCGTACTTGGACATGGTGGCGTAGGTAGGGAGGAACGGAACAGGGCTTTTGCTAGGGGTCGTAGGCAGTAATGGAAAGGGCAAGAGTCAGAAGATCTCGGCAGCTCGTGTATTTGTCGTCTGGCTTGGTTGGGTACTGTGCGGCTGGGGGTGATGGTGGCGGCCTTGGTTCAGGATCGGCAAAGTCACTTGTCGCAGAGTTTTGGAGGAGGAGGAGGAAGAAGGAATGATGTTTTTTGCTATGTAGATTTACCCCGCCATGCAGGAACGGGTGCGTGTCTAAGGGTCGCAGTTGATCGGCCGTCTTTGCGCCACTTTCTGGGTCTGTAGCCTGCCTCAAATGGCCAAAGTCTGATGATTTGTAACAAGAAGAGAGTGGCAATATATCACTTGCATCTGCTGGTACGTAAGTAGGTAGGTAGGTATTCTCCTGATGGAGAAGATTGTAATTGTCGAATTCAGCGGGTTATAGGGGTAAATTCGCAGTATATTTCGTTGTGTGTTGTTCTCTGTTCTTCTGCCTTATAGCAGAATTCGCCTACAAGGTTATCCCTTAAGGGGCAAATAGCAGTAAATCCGCAGCCTCTTATTAGCTTAATTCCCCTATAAAGTAGGGTATATTACCTATAGATTCCCTAGCACTTCGCTATGCACTACTATGCTATTTTACTGAATTTAACACACCCCCTTAGGGCTACCTAATTCTATAGGGTAATAACCTATAATAGGGCTAGCCTAACCTTACTTTATGTAGTGTATTTTCCCTTCTATATTATTAATATCCTATACGTTATCTTTTACTATATTTACTTCCTATTTTAATTTGTCTTCCTCTATCTTATGTATATAATTTACTTTAATCTACACCTATTAATTACTTATATATAATTACTATATAAATTTAGTAAAAGGTTACGCTATAAGCGCCTTTATTATCCTATTTACTATTATTTTAATAGATTACTAATACTTTATAATAATCCTCCCTTTAGTAACTTTTTAGTAGAGCTAGTAGTTATAAATATCTATATAGTAAAGCTTTATCTATAGCTAGATTATCTTAGCGCTAATAAGGCGTATAGTCTATATATTATTATAGTTAATTTAAACTATAGGTTACTTTATAGCCTCTTTACTAGGTAATAGTTAGGTGTTAGCCTTACGTTTTATAGGTAGTTTTACCCCTAGCGTAGTAATTAGTTAACTAGTAAAAAGAGCTTTTTTTATAGCTAAGGAAAAAGCTAGAAGTTCTACTTTAGTAGTTAACGTTATAATAGTATTTTACTTATTAGCTTACTATATTACTATTCCTTTAAATAACTTTATTACTACTACTTATAAGCTCTTTCTATCTAAGTTATTAGTAAAGCTTACGTTAGCTAATACCTTAAGGGTGTTATTATAGCTACTTTTATTTATACTATATATAAGGTAAAGGTGCTATAAATAATAGAGGTAATTTAGTATATAGTCTACTACTTATTAGTAAATATCTTTAGGATTATAGTTAAATTATACTAACTAGCTTATTATAAAAGTAACGTCTAGCTAAGTTATTACTATAGTATATAAGATTATCCCTATTTTTTACTAATAGTAAGTAACCTTTTATAAAAAGGTAATTCCTCTATAAAGTAGTAAATCTTTTTTACTTATTAGGGTTAATTTTAGTACGTTATTTCTATATAGTAACTTTATAGCCTTTTTATAGTATACTAACTATAATAGCTAAAGATATTTTATAGTTTAATTACGTAGTACTTTAATACCTAAGAACTACTAAAGTAGCTTACTACCTTTAAGGTAATATTATTTTTAGAGGGCTACTATTACTTTTTAAGTAGTAGGCTTATCTTTATAGCAGAAGGTAAGTATGTAGTTATTTATATAAAAAAAGAATATAAGGCTGTTTTTTATTTAGTAATAATTCTTACTTACTATATAGTAAAACCTAAGCTTATAAAGGCTTTTCTTAAAGTGCTTTTACTATAGTAATAGTAATTAGTAGAGGCTATATAGTACTTTCTAAAGCTAAAGAATTTAGCCTACGTAGTAATAGCCTAGTAGTATCTCTATATATATAGTTTTATTAATTTCTATATAGATAAAGGCGTTTACTACGTTATATTAGAGAAGCTTTAGATTAAATTACGTAGTAATTACTATTAGTGTTTTAAAGGATATACCTATAAGTGTTACTACGTAAGTATTATATAGATCTTTTGCTTATTAATTACTATAAATTACTAGCTTTACTTTAAATTTAGTAAGTCTACTATACTTATCTAGCTTATAAGTATATACCTATTAGTAACTAAGTACTTAGTGCCTTATAGCTTCTTTTTATACTACTTTATACTATAATTATAATTCTTTATAGCTATATAGGTAGCTTTTTTCTACTTCTTTAAATTTACTTTTATATAGGTAGTTTTTTAACTTACTATATAATAAAAAGGCATAAAGTATATACTAATAAGTGCTAATTAGGTTCTTTACCTATATATAAGGGTAATTAGTCCCTATAGTAGTTAAATTACCTATTATTTGCTTATAGGTTACCTTAGTAAGAAAAGCTGCTTTAAATAAAGTTTATAAGATATTTACTTTTAATTTACTAAGGCTTATAGTAAAGTCTATACTATTCTTACGTCTAAGAGTATTTTATATATATAAGGTAGAGAAAGGTAGTATATTTACTAATATATTAAACGTAGGCTAGGTAGAAAAAGGTAGTATGTTTTTTACTAATATATATATAGTAGGTAAGGTAGAAAAAGGTAGTATGTTCTTTACTAATATATATATAGGTAAGGTAGAGAAGGGTAGTATGTTTTTTACTAATATATATATTATAAGTAAGGTAGAAAAAGGTAGTATGTTTTTTACTAATGTATATATAAGTAAGGTAGAGAAAGGCAATATATTTACTAATATTAATAGTATATTTACTTATAAGGTAAAGTTCTTTATATTATTATTATAGTCTTTTATAGTATTTACTTATAAGGTAGAGTGTTTTATATTATTATTATAGTCTTTTATAGTATTTACTTATAAGGTAGAGTGTTTTATAGTATTATTATTACCTTTACCCCTTACGTTAAGCTCTACTAGAGTGCTAAAGAACGCAGCTAGTAGTAATAATAGAGGCGTTAGCTAAGGAGTAAAAGTTACTTATAAATATCTATACTCCTTTTTAGAAGCTTTATAGTTACTTAGTGTAGCCTTAGCGTACTATCCTTTAATAATATTACCTTCTTCTTTATTAATTTCCTTAGCCTATAGGGTTAGCGTACTTTATACGATAAGTTATTTAATTTACGCCTAAATAGTAGTAAGATCCTAGTCTTATAGTTTATTAAGTAAGTAGTTAATTAACCTATTAAATTTCTCCTTTTTATTAAATATTACATTATATATAGTAAATACTTTATTCTTAATAGGATACTATATATAGTATAAATTACTTAAAGTATAACTAATTAAGTAACTAATTTACGCTTATAGGGATAACTTCTTCTGCTTTTTACGCCTAAGTTATACGTTAGCCGTTAAGGTAAAAGCTTAGTAGCTATACGCTTATATATAGGAAAGGTTAGGCTTTATATATAGATTTATAATATTAGTAAATAGGTTAAAGTATAAATACTATACTTAATATAGGGATTTCTACCTCCTAACTACTAATAGCGTATAGTTATATAGGTATATTACTACTACGTATATCTTTAGCTATAGCGCTTTAGGTAATTTTACGTTAATTCTTATATATCTTACCTTAAGGTAGATAATTACTATAATACACTTAGCTACTTTATTTTAAGCTTAGGTATTTAGTGTTAAGTACTTAACGGTTACTCTATAGGTAGTAATTATCTTTATTACTTAGTTATAATAAAGTATTTCCCTATTAGTTTTAATAACTTTTACCTACATACTATAATTCTTCTTAAGATATATAAGGAATTTATATAGTGTCTAGTTAATTATATTGCTTTTATAGTCTTATAGGTAGAAATCCTATAATATTCCTAACGCGTAGTTACTAATAAGTATTTATAAGGTATATTTACTATACCCCTTATTAAATATATAGAAGTTAATTACTATTTAGTTACTAGGTTTTACTATATTTACGCTTTTATAAGGCTGCTACTACACTTAGCGCTTTATTTTTCTAAGGCTATAGGCTATATAGTTACAGATTGTTATACTATAGCTACTAGTTATTTATACTCCTTAGGCAGCGTTAGTTAATTAGTAGAGGGCTACTACACCTAGATACTTAAGCTAGTAGTGCTATAGCTTTATATCTTTATATATAGGTTTTCTTTATATTACTATAGTATAGTAGTGCCTTTTTTATAGTAGTAGAGGCGTATTATTAGCGCTTCTCTATAAGATAAACGCAGCTATATTATTAAATTCTATAAGAAGGTAGTATTTAAGTATATATTAATTATTCTTTTAGTAATATACCTAATTAATAAGCAGTTAGATTAATAGAGGTAGTTATTTCTTAGGCTGGTATCCTACTAAATACCTATCCTCTTTAGTTAGTTAAAAGAGATAAGGTTTATAGTAAAATTATAATAAAAGATTACTTTATAAAGGCGTATTTTTACTAATTTATTATTACCTTTTATACGTACTTTAGCTATTTTATATCCTTTAATTACTATAGGCTTTATACCTACCTAGAGGTAGTCTTTTATAGCTACACTACGTAAGTCTTTAAACTACATAGGGTTATTAAACACGTAATTAGTTACCTCTAAATTAAGTAGTACTAACTCCTTTAGTATATATATTAGTAGTAAGAAGTAAAAGGCTATAGGCACTATTACTTAGTAGTAACTATATAGTTACTCCCCTTATTAGTAAATCTTTTACACCTTTTCTATAAGATATAGTAAATTATTAAGTTACTCTTTAACTTATTGTCTTTATTACTAAAGTTATAGTTTTTTTTTATCTTAGTAAAGAAGGCGCTATTTCTTAAAGATATACTAGTATTTACTTAGGTAGTAAAATCCCTTATAGGCTTTATACTTATTACTATAGTGTGATTTATTACTATAGCTATCTTTTTAGTAATATTGCTTTTTATATAGTGAATTTTTATAGTTACTACGTAAATCTTTAGTTATAGTAGTTAGGCTAAAAGCTCTATAGCTAGTCTAGCCTTAAGGTGTATTGTTAATTATAGTTTTAAAGGTCTTATAGGCTGCTTTTAGTACTTTACTTTACGTTAGCTAGTTAATGTTTATATTAGTAGCTTTTACTACTATAAACGTATTTATCTATAATAATAATAGGCTTTACTAAAGAATTTACTAAAGCTTTATAAACTAAAGCTCTAGGTGTAGTAAAGTTACTATTTCTACACGCTTAAGAGCTTTATACGCGTTATCCTACTTAGTTAACTATACTTTAATTTCTTTTTTTATTATAAGGTGTTTCTATATAGCTTTTTTATAGACTTTTTTATATTTACTACTAGCTATTACGCCTTTTTTATATTAGTTAACGCCTATAGCGTTTATAAGGTTAGTTATCTATTACGTAAGGTTTTTACTAAAGTAGTAGCACTAAGTAAAGAGGGAGTCTATAACTAATTAGTAAATTACCTCCCTTATATTAGTAAATTACTTTTTCTATTTCTTACGTTTTTTTACTTACTTAGCGTACTACACCTACTTAAGTTTAAAGATTTTATAGTCTTTATAGCTAAGGTCTATTAGTTATTTAGCTTTTGCTTTTACTAAGATATTTATAGTCCCTAAGGTAGTTATACTAAAACGTGTAGCTTAGCTACTTAGCCTATTACTTATAATAGGTTAGTATTCCTTTTTAAAGTTAGATATTTTAACTTTATATAGTAGCGCTAATTTAGTAGTAATTAATAGGTGTAGAGACTTTGCCTCTAGGTTAATAAACGCCTATATTTTACTATCTTTAGCGTAGCTATAGATTTAGTTAATCTATAGCAGCTAATTACTCTTTAAGTGTAGAATTATTACTTTCTTAGTAGTATCTATTATAATAGAGGGGTACTTTAGCTATTATAGAAGCGTATATTAGACTATTAATTATTAAATTTAGTAGGTTATAGGGGTAAATTTATAGTATATTTTGTTATGTGTTATTCTCTATTCTTCTGCCTTATAGTAGAATTTGCCTATAAGGTTATCCCTTAAGGGGTAAATAGCGGTGAATCTGCAGCCTCTTATTAGCTTAATTCCCCTATAAAGTAGGGTATATTACCTGTAGATTCCCTAGTACTTTACTATACACCACCGTGCTATTTTACTGAATTTAATAGTAATCACTTGCCTGCTAGCCTAGTAAGCCTAAGGTAAACGTTAGAAAAGAAAAGTTTTACTATACAGTTACAATTACAGCCTCTATATAGCTATAATAGCTAGTAATAAGAGATAAAAAGAATCCTCCCCTAGGCCTACGTCTACTTAGAATAAGTAATTAGATAAGCTAATATTATCCCCCCTATATTAACCTAAGAGTACTATATACTTATAGTCTATATAGAGTCTAGCAGATAGTAGACTATTATAATATAGTTTTAGCTAATAAATAAAAGGGGATTATTATTTTCCTATCTACTAGTAAGGTAACATACTACTACTTAATAGTAGTAATATAGTAAAAAATAAAATTTTTAATATAAAATTACTAAAAACGTTTTAAAAATATTTCTAAACGTATTTAAAATTTATTTAGAAAGGTTACTTATAATTTAAAAATATTAGAAATATTTTAAAAATATTTTAGAAATATTCCTATAGGCGTTATAGTTATAATAGTATACTTACTAAAGCTAAATATAATAAACTTTATATATATTAAAGATAATAAACTATTTCTAATACTATAAATTCTTAAGGATAAGTTTAATAGTTTATAAAAAAATAAAAATATTATTTATAATAACTTTATATTTTCTATATATTTAAGTTTAAAGTAAGATATAAACTTTATTTAGTAAATACTAATTTATTAGGTAAGATATCTTTTTTTAACTAAAAGTATATAAAAAGAACTAAAAAAAATTACTAAATAATAGAACTATAAGATATTAAGCTAATTATTATTTTAAATATAAGCCTTATTAATAAAAGATCTTATCTTAATAGAAATACTTTTACTATTAGATATATTTACTTTCCTATAGTAATCCTAAAAATACTAAATATATTAAAGAATAAAATTATATTTATTATTTTAATAGAATTACTATTACTAAAAGAGATAAAGGCTTTATAAGATATTATATAATATATTAGTCTTTAAGTTAATAACTTACTAATTCTATTATAGATTTAGTACTATATAAAATAAAAAGTAATTATTAGTATATTATAAGGGGTTGTAATATAGTTAACTATACGTATTAATAGGTAAGTAATAAATAAGGGGTTTTAGTTTAATTATACGTAACTAGGAAGTATAACTATTATAGGCTACTTAGTTAAATAGGTAGTAAAATACACTATTAGCTGTAGTAGATACTACAGCTAAACTATAGCTAATAGCTATAGTAAGTTATTAGGGATAAACCTATTAAACCTAGTAGGTTTAGTAATACTTAGTATTATAATACTAGTAACTTTTCTCTTATAGTAAAAGTACTAAAAAATACCCCTTTTTTAAGTAATAATAGCTAGAGTCTCTTACTTATATAAATTATTATATATAGAATACCTATCTATTTATTTATACCTTTACTATCCTATTAGTAATAAGCCCCTCTAGTGCTTTATTAGGTAATAACTTTATAAATCTGTTAGCTAGGTTATTACTACTATAAATCTATTATATCTTATAGATCTTATAGCGTTTATATAACTAGTAGAAAGCTATTATATTAATTATAAGGTGCTTCTCCTTAGTAGTACTAAGTTTTATAAGGTATTTATAAAGAGAATATAAATTAGTATAAATAACTATAGGTATCTATAGTATCTTAAGTTAGTTTATAACTATTGTAAGGGTAGTCCTTACTACGTAAGTAATATCTACTTTAGTAACTATTATATATATCTTAGAGGTAAGGACGCTATAGGTAACCTTCTTATACTTTATTAAGCTAAAGTAGATAATATTACTATTAATAGTAAAGTAACTATTATTACTAGGGTCTTTACTAGTTAGATTGTTACTATCCTCCTTATTTATAAAGATAATAATAAAACTAAGTTAAAACGTAAGGTCTTAGTTATTTATAAAGGATCTATTAATAAAAATAAATAGTTTTATAGTTATAAAGTAAATAGGCATAAAGTAAAATCTATAGTTAAGGTTACTTATTTACTATATAATATAGTAGTTAAGATCTTTAATCTCTTTAGCTATAAGGGATTAGTGTTACGCTATAACTAAATAGTTAAAGTAAGCCTTAGGTTAACAGATTAAAGTAATATACGCTTTACGTATACGTTATTTAACGTATTACTAAAGAACTTATAGTAAGTTAGGGTTAATAGGCTGTAATTACTTACTTTAGCCCTTTTAGTAAAGGGTAATTTCGCTATTAGTTCTAAGTAAAAGCATACTACTATTAAAGGTAATATTTTAGCTAATATTAAGGAATTACTTTAGTTTTACTATAAAAGTAGCTTTCTTTAGTTTAACGTTTTTATAGTAAGAGAAAGCCTTATCTATAAGGCTAATAGTATTATTAGTCTATATACTAATTAACCTAAAATTCTTATTATTAGTAGAAGAAACAAGTAGGTAAAAGTTAAAGGTTAATATATCTATCTAAAGATTCTCTTTATAATAGGTACTATATGTTACCTACTAGTAAGTTCCTACCTTTAGAATACTATATAGTAGTCTTATAACTTTTATAATAGTATTTAGTAAGTAAAAGTAGTATATTTCTATAAGTAGGTAGGTAAGAATTATACAGTTAAGGTTAGTAGTAGACTAAGTATACGCTTAGGTGATATTATATAGCTAAAGAATATAGCCTTTATAAAGTAAAGATAAAGTAAGGGTAAGTAGTAGCTATTAGGCTATTTACTAGATAGTTAGTAACTACGTAAGAATTATAGCCTTACTATTATTAGTATACCTCTAAATTATAAAATATAACTTTTTATAAGGTTAGTCCTTTTTACCTTTTACTTTATAGACTATTTATAACTTAAAGATCTATACTCCTCTATATTCCTTTTTATTATAAATAACTATATAAAATACACTATAGTCCTTAAGTCTTTTTACCTCTATAGAGTTAGAGTAGACGAATAGCTTACTAGGTGTAGTAATAACGCCTTCCTTATGTAATTTTACTATAAGGGTGTAGTCTTTTGCCTCTTTAGTAGTAAGAAAGGCGTAACTAATAATAAAGATATTAGGGGAAGCCTTAGTAATAAAGGTAGTAGGGTTTTTTTTTAGCCTACTATAACCTCTTTATAGTAGTTATTTTAGCGTAACTATAATAGTATTATAAACCTCTTTACCTAGCTAGGGGCCTAATATAATAACTTCTTACGCTTATAGCTTATTAGTTAGTTAAAGATTAGCGTTATTAATAGCGCTTTCTTAGTCTTCCTCCTATATATAGTAAGGTTTTATAATAGTAATATAGAAGTCTCTTAGGCTATAGGGAAGTTTAATAGTATAGATATAGCTATTATTAGTAATAAGCTAAAATAAACCTTTCTATTTATATTTCTTATACTATATATATATAAGAGATTAAAATAAGAGGGCTATAGTAGCTATAGTGTTTAAGCTGTTTTATATAGTAAGCGTCTTATTAACCTATTTTTTTATGTAGATTTAGTATACTTCTTCTATTACTTTCTTTATAGCTTCTACTTACTACTAGGTTATAGGTAATAGAGGGGAATTAATAGTAATATAGAGGTATACGCTAAATATAAGAAAGGTAGAAATAAAGCTATCTAAGCTAGTAGTATTATTAATTACTTTTACTATAAGTTAAAGTATAACTTTAGGTTTTATATCTAATTTACTATAGATTACTTTATAGGTATAGTAAAAAGTAGTGTAATACTATTTAACTTTACTAATACTTTAATAGGCTTTAATAGGTATTTCTTTTACTTTAATAGATAACCTTTAGGTAGTACGTTTAAACTTAGCTGTATAGAAATTAAGGCTAGCGTCTATAATAATCTAGTCTAGTAGACTAAGGTATATATTAATCTAGTATATTTATAGCGCTTCTTACGTATATTCTATAGTAATAAAGCGTAGAAACCTTACTATATTAAACATAGTAGCTTTATTAATAACGTAAAGCACTAGCTTATTACTATTAAGATATATTATATCTATAAGAATTTTATAGTTAAACTTATAGTTATTATAAAAGGTAAATTTAAATCTTCCTAAGGCTTTTATATTTAGCTAGTAGTAACAGTAGAATTTATTAATCTCCTTAATTAATAAGATTTCTACTATTTTACTAGTATGCTAAAGCACTTTATAAAGCTACTAAACTAATAGGTAGCTAAATCTATAGTGAATTTACTATAGCTTAGTATTAGTTAAATAGTAATTTACTACGCTTTACTTAGGTAGTTCTAAGAGTATCTATATATAACTCTATTTATAGATAATAGGTATAACTATCTTACCTTTAATAAGTAAGTTAGTAAGATTATTAAATCTAATACTATTATTATCTATATCTTTTAGGTAGAAGAGAAATAGTATGTCTAAGGTTATAACGTAGAAGGTAAGTTTACTAATTAGTATAAGTACTTTTATAGCTTTAAGAGACTTAAAATTCTTACTACTACTAAAGTAAATACTAGCTTTACTAGTATAGGTTATATCTAGTAGTAGTTCTATATTAAGGTGCTTATAGAGGGTGTAATATTATAGTTAACCTATAGTTAATATATAGGCTATACTAGTATTAGGTATAATACTTTAGAAGATTATTATAGTGTACTAGTTATTAAAAGTAAATACCTTACTATTACTATTACTTTTTATAGTAAGCCTATAGTAAAAAGGGTTATTATAAGTAATTACGTAGAGGGTAGCTTAGTTATAAAGTTATTTAAAGACTTTAGGGCTATTAACTACTTTTTTACTATAAAAGGTTATAGATATAAAAAAGGTATTATTACTATAGGGGCTAGTATCTTTATTACTACTCTTATATTCCTCTTTAGTCTTATTATAGGTAGTAGCCTTTAGTCCTTTATATTCTATAAGGAACTAAGTAAATCCTAGTAAAGTCTCTATAAAATATTAGCTTTTATATCTCTAGAAGGATATATTACGTTCTTCTATTAAATACTTAGTTAACTAACAGCCGGTTTTACTATAAATAAAACACTTTTTTATAGTAAAATTCCCTTTTTTATAGGGTTTTTTATATAGGCTGTATATATAGTTACGTTACTATTACTATAACTAATAGCTATTATAACTATTATACTCATAGTTAACTTAGAAGTAGCTATCTTCCTCTTAAGTCTAGCTAGCGTAATACTATACTTTAGCTTTATAAATTATAACTATATTACCTATACTATTATAAAGTTATATATAAAGCGTATTATATTTTACTAGTAGATTAAGGAGTACTATAGCGCACTTAGGAATACCTTAGTAATAGGTAATTAATATGTTATAGTACTCCTTATTGCTTAGAAGTCTATATTGTTTTACTAATTTTATAAGTAAGTTTACCTTATTAATAAGAAGGTTAAAGACTTTAAGCTTGTTTTTACTAGGGTTCTTATAGGTAACTAGCTTAAAGTTAATATAGTAGAGCTTAGTTATACAGACTTAGTAGACTTTATCTCTTTTAAACTAGGCCTTAATCTTTACTATTAACGCGTTAAAATTACTAGTATACTTATAGAGAGTAGTAAAGTAATACTCTTATAGTTTACTAGTAAGTATAACTATAATTATAGTACTATATTAGCTGTAATTTATTCCTACTTATATATAAAGATTAATAAAGATAAAGAGTTTTAAGTATATAGTCTTATAAAGACTAGCGCTATACTTTAATATAGTATTATTAGAGTATAGCTTAGTAAGGTTAGTTATCTAATAGGCTATAATTTTACTATCTTTAGTTATTATAAGGAGATTTATAGTAATAACGCTTATATAGTAACTAGGTTAGTAACTTTCCTTAGGTAGTAGTAGTATAAATTCTACGTTAAGGTATAAAGATTCTTTAATAAATAGGGTATCTATATGTTCCTTATGTAGTTCTTATAGTAGGCTTATAGTTCTCCCTTAGTTATCTTATAGTATTTTATTTTAATAGTTTAATAGGTATAAAAAATTAAAGTTATTAGTAATCTTATTATAGAAATTATTATCTTTAATTCTCTCTTAGAAGCTTCTAGACTTTTTTATAACTAAGTTAATTATCTCTTTATTCTATATAGGGAAATCCTTATAGTTAATAAGTTTATAGACCTTATCTATAATATTAGAATTACTACTTCTTAGGATTTAGACTCCTTATTCTATAAGAAATTTATAAAATTTAATAAGTAGGTCCTTATCTATAGCATAAAAATCGTCCCTTAACTACCTACTAAAAAATAAATAAATACTATCCTAAAGGTTAGCTTTAATTATATTTATTTTAGTAAAAATCGTTATTCTATAGATAATAATAGTACCTAACGCTTTTCTATAGTTATTACTTAGGAGGTTGTTAGGTATTTTGTTAATCTATGTAATACCTTATAGTTATTTATTAATATAGTAAGCTAGTTTCTTTAGTATCTAAAATATAGCTCTAGGGTTTATAGTCTATAGTATAGGTTTTAGGGAGATTTATACTATCTTTACTACTTTTAACTAAGATCTTATAGTTTTTACTAATACCTCTTTTACTTTAAATTCTTTATTACTTATTAGTAATATATTTAATAGTAATCTTATAGGGGATTTATCCTCTACTAAGGTTTTTATTAAAGAAGCTTTTAGTACTATTCTACACATTACGCTTAAAGTAAAGTTATTATATAAAGGTTTTATTATTTTTAACTTTACTTATAGGTTACTTTTTAGTAACTATATAAAGGTTAGGTTATCTAATAGCGTGTAAATTAAGGTGTTTTTTATAATCTAGAATTAACTTCTTATAAAGTAATAAAGTTATAAAAAGGCGTAAGATAGCTATATATTCTTAGCGTCTTCTCTACTTACTAAAAAGGTAAGTTACTTATTTACTTTAAATTAGCTAATTAGGCTTTTTACTACTATGTTAAGTAATAAGGGGTCTTTTTAGTAAGTAGTACGAAATAATTATAAGTTATATCTATAAGTAGTTTTGTTATATACTTTCTATCTATAGAATAACTCTCTTTAGGCGTTTCTCCTAGTTAAATTATCTCTTCTAGTAAATCCTTACTAATCTATAGTAAATTATAGTAGTAGTTACTATAAAATTAACTACTAATTAGTATTAGTATATTATAAGGGGTTATAATATAGTTAACTATACGTATTAATAGGTAAGTAATAAATAAGGGGTTTTAGTTTAATTATATATAACTAGGAAGTATAACTATTATAGGCTGCCTAGTTGAATAGGCGGTGAAATATACTGTTAGCTATAGTGGATACTACGGCTAAACTATAGCTAATAGCTATAGTAGGTTATTAGGGATAAACCCGTTAAACCCGGTGGGTTTAGCGATACTTAGTATCGTAATAGTAATTACCTATCTAACTATATCTATAGCTTTTAGAGATATACTTATTATATATTACTTTTATACTTATACTAGTAGTAAAGTATACCTATATACTTCTATTTAAAACTTCTATTACTTTAGCTTTATATTAAAGTTAGCTATAAAGATAAATACCTTATAAACTAAAGTAAAAGAGTTTACTATTAAGAAAAAAGTTTTAATATAAGTAGAAACGTCTTAGGAACGTTTCTAGATAAGTTTAAGTAAAAGCTAAAGAATAAGTAGTATAATATATATAATATATATAAGATTTTAAAAGGGTTTTATATATAAAGCTTAGGTTAAAAGCTATAAGCCTAAGCTAAAAGAATTAAACTATAGCGTAAAAGTTATCCCTATAGCTAAGGAATAAGCTAACCTAAGTTAGTATATTATTAGTATCTAATAATAGTTTATTTATTATATAAACTTATGTATATAAGAAGACTATATAGATTATTTTTAGTTTTTAATCCCTTTTAAATAGGTATACCTTATAAATTATATCTATATAGGACTTAAAGGTACTAATAATAAGCTTATAGAGGAGGAAAAATAGGAGTGTTTCTTCTTTATAAGTAATAGGTAAAAAAAGCTAAAATATAGTATAATATATTTTACTTTAATTTTTAAAGAATTAACTAATAATATATAATAGATAAGGTATATTATAAAGAACTACTATAGCTTTAAAGTATAAAGTATAAAGTTAAGATAAAGTTTTTTATTCTAAAAGACCTCTAAATAATACTATATATTCTATTTACCTCTTATAGTTAATAATTATAACCTCCCCTACTAGTAATTAAAACACTACTATCTATTATAGATAGACTTATTAGGGTAATCTAGCGTATTAATTAACTAAAAATAAGCCTAAGTATAAACTAAAAAAAAATATAGGATAACCTTATTAATATTTTTTTAGATATATTCCTTTACTCTAAGGAACTTAAAGAGTTTATTAGTAAATATAAGGGAAGGTTAATTATAAATATACACTAAAGCTTTATAAATACTAATTACCTATATTATATTATTTAAAAACAGTAAATCCTCCTATTTCCCTAAGGAATATAGGTAATTACCTTTATACTATAGTAAACTAAAGAATAAAATATATAGACTTATATAAGAAGACCTTAATAATTTACTTTTAATTAATTACTAATATAAATCTATTAAAAGTATATATAGTAGTTATATTAATTATATAGTAACTATATAGTTATTTACTTCTTTAAAGAATAGGTAAAATTATAGATACTTTTTAATATAAAAACCTTTATAGTTAATATAAACTATAAATATATAATTAGTATAACCTATTATAAAATTATTTAGGCGTAGTATAGCTAAAAGTTAGAGAAAGGTAAAGAAATAAAGGTAATTTAAATAAGAAACGTTTCTAATACCTTTTAGTACTTCTACTTACTTAATACTTTATAAATTTAGAAATAGTAGATATATATTATTATATATTTTATATAGTTTTTAAAATTATAAAGGAAAAGTATATAATTAACGTTAAGTAGAAGTACGTTTATAGTAAGGGACTTTTTAAAGTAACACTTAACTAAAGCCTTAGTATAATATAAGGCCTTAAATAATACCTATAGGGAAAGTTCTACCTAAAGGAGACCTAGGAAATATAAGTCTAAAATACTATATAACTTTACTACGTTTATTTTTAACGTAGTGTTAAAACCCTCTTAAGTAAAAACTATTTAAGAGGAGAAGATTCTACTTATAATCTTCTAATATTACTACTATACTACTAAATAGAAATATATTATAATAACCTTTATAATATAATTATATATAAGATATTTTAGAAACGTTTTTAGTATATTTTCTAGTGCTTACTTTATATATAGGGAAATAGTAGTAATATAGTAACTAAGTAAAATATAAAAAGAGTTTTATTATTATAATAGGGTTTTATTAAGTAATCTTAGTAATTTCTACTAAAGACTAAAAGTATATACCTAACTATATAAATATTATTAAAATCCTTTACGTAATTTTATATCTTTAGAGTAAACATTTTCTCTCTATAGTCTAAGTAGTAGAGAAGTAAATACTATAGTAATACTTTAAATTAGTAGTTCTAACCTCTATAGATACTATAATATAGACTAGAATCTATTATTATATAATTTTATAATACGTAAGCTTTAGATCCTAATAATATACTAAGATACTAGAATTTTAAAGTAGGTTAATATAATAATATAATAGTAAAGTATACTTTATCTAATATCCTTTTATTCTTAACTAATAAAAATTCTAAAGTAGAAGTAAGCTACTTAGTAGAAGGCGTATTAACGTAATTAAATAGAACACTTTTTTAGTTAGGTTTACACTTATAAGTCTTTAATTAGTAGTCTACCTAGTAGCCCTCTAAGTAATATTAAGAACTTTAGTTTCTTTAATACTAAAGATAATAATATATATAGTAAAGCTAATTCTATATTATCTTTAGGTGTTTTATAAAAGTAATTAAGAGAGAGAGGTAGACTAAGCTTTCTAAATTTATAAGGGAGTACTAGATATAGCTTTTTTTATCCTTAGTTAAGTCTCTAACGATAGGTAGTAGAAACCTAAGTATAAATTAACTAAAGTATATTATATTTTAAAGAGTAGTAGCTTTTAAATAAGGAGTAATAGCTTTATAATAAGGAATATTAAAAAGAAATAAAAAAAAAGAAGTAAGAGGATAAAATTATATTAAAAAAAGAAGAAATATAGCTATAGAGAGAAAAGCTACAGCTTAAGAGGGAAAAAATAACAATTAAGAAAATAAGAGAGAGGTAGTAAAAGATAGTTTTTATTTATAGTATAGCCTAATAGGCTGTGTTTATTTAACGCCTATAAGGTAGACTTTATAAGTTTTAAGGGAATTCTTTTATTTCTTAGTATTAGATTATAAATTTAAACTTAAGTATATAAGGGATAAACCTAAGATTTTATTACTATTATTAAGATTAAGATAGTAATAAGACTACTAAATAGTATATATTAAATTATATCTATTAGAAAGAAGATAGCCTAAAGTTTTAGTATTAGCTACTAATTAATAGTAGTATATATCTTACTTACTTTAGCTAACTTTATTTTATAACTTATAGGTATTATAATATTTATTTAGCTATAGACTATAGGTAGTTCTTATTTACTAAAAATCTAGCTAAAGTATATTAGAGATCTATTTAAGAGATATTTTAGAAACGTTTCTACTTACATTTCTATTTATAAAGTATAATATATTAAGAAGATAGTTATTAGCCTTAATAGCTAACACAGCCCTCCTAGTAGCTATTCCGGATCTAATAGGAATATTAAGGCTGTAATAGTAAGAGAATATTACACTAGCGTCTTATAAAGTAACGTAGTGTAAAGGTAAAAAATAATAGAAGTAAGTAAGAATAAAGAAACTAAATAGAGGTTATAGAATAAAAGGTAGGTCTTAGAAGTAAGGTATTATTATAGTTAACCTTCCTACTAAGGGATATTAATAGCGTAAAGGATTATATACTCTATAGGTATATAAATATATATATACCTATAGGGATATCCTCCTCTAGCCTATCTATCTACCTTATTCTATAATAAGTACCTCCTTTTAGAAGAAACACTTATCCTAAGTATACTAAAATATAAAAAAAAACGTTACTATTAATTTACTATATTATCTATTACTTTTCTCCTATATCCTATATATCCCTCTTTTACTTATTATCTTTAAAATTAATTCTTATAGTATAGTACTTCTTACTACTACCTTAAGCTAAGGTAGCTAGTAAGTTAGGTTAGTATATATACTTAGTAGTACGCTAGGGAATTATAACTAATAAGGCATAAGTAGATTAAGAAGCTAAGGTATATATATAGGTATCCTTAATAGTATTAGAGAGTTTCTCCTTTATACTAGTAACCTTATTAATAAGGGCTTTAAACTTATTACCTTTAAACTTATTAAAGGTATTAAGGTTATTAGCCTTCTTATTAAGTAAGGTAACCTTCTAAGTTAGCTTCTAAAGTTAATAGTTAAGGCTATTAATAAGGGCCTCTAGATACTTAGATTTCTTAGCCTTCTTATATAGATTTTTAGTAATCTAGTAAATACTATTAGAGTGCTTCTTAATAACTAGCTTATAAGACTTAATAGTAGCTACTACTATATTAGTAACCTTATAGGTAACGTTAGCCTTAATAGCGTAGTTATTAACTTTTATATTTAGATTAGTAATATAGTTTTAAATTATATTAAGGAGAATAGTCTAGCTTTAGGTATTATATATATATATAATCTCTAGAATAAAAATTAAGTCTAATTACTAAAGTAGTAAAAAAGTACTTATAACCTTAAAGTTACTCTATTTAACTTAGTATATAAAGGTAAAGCTAATTAATACTATATAAGAGGGAAAGTTACTAAACTAAAGCTTATTCTTTTTATACTTAGAAAGTATATTCTCTATAGAGGTAGTAACTATTTAGTAGAAGTATACGTTAGATAAAAGGGAAGTATACTAGTTAGTAATACTATTCTTATAATAGTTATAAAAATCCTCTAGCTAAATATAAATCTTATAGATAAAGGTGTTATTAGTATAGTCTTTAACTACTTCTTTAAAGCGCTTAATAGCTTTAGTATAACTAGGAATACTAAACTCCTTCTTATTAGTAGTTTTAGAAGTATTCTTCTTAATAGTTTTACCTATATTTTTCTTTAGGGTTACTAGGTTAGTTAGTATACCTAGCGTAATATAGGCCTTAGTCTTTATATTACTATAGATCTTAGTAAGAGTAGTACTATTAAGGCTACTACTTATAGTATAGATATACTTATTAACTATTCTATAGTAAGTAACCTTAAATACTTAACGCTTTATATGTTTCTTATACTTTAGTTTAGCCTTATAGTTCTTAATCTATTATAAGGTTTCTTTAGTATCTTCCTCTATTTTATAAGGTATATTATAAAGGTTAGTATTAGTAAAAAAGATAAATAACTTAAAGTTATTACTAAAGTCCTTATTATAGCTAGTGTTTACCTCTTTAGTATTAATAACTATAGTATCTATAGTATTATAGTTATTAATATAGCGTTAGTTTTTAGTAGAAAAGGTTCTTTAGGTAGTAGGGATATTAACTAATTTAAAGGTAGACTTTAAGGGGTGTAATAACTACTAGGTTTAGGTCTAGTTAGTAGCCTTAGTAGTCTTATTATTAATAAAGGGGTTAAAGTTAATCTCGTTTTAGTTTATAAAATCGTTAGGAATAGGTAAAAAACGCTAGGGATTTACTATAGTAGCTTACTATATAGTTCTTAGTAAAGTATATAGAAAGGAAGTATAAGTCTTATTATATTACTTTATAATAGGTAAGGGGAAAATAGTAAATAGAAGTGTAAAAGGTAGTAAAAAGTAAAGAAATTATAAGGTTTATATTTATAATAAATAGTATATAGAAAAAAGAAAAATAAAGGGTTAGTAGGTAGGTAAGTTAATATACCTTTTTCTAGCTACTAGCTATTAAAGGTAAAAAAGGTATAACTACCTATTATAGGTAGGTACTTCTTCCTTCTTTTAAAAGGAAAAATAAACGTAGTTATTTTAGTAAAAACTATTATATAAACTATATATCTTAATAAAGAAAAACAGGCTAAAAGCTTTTCTATAAGTTATTATTACCCTTATTAAGAGAATAAATATTTTATTATTATTAAAACTAAATTAAAGACTATAAGATTCCCTAAGGCGTTTATAATACTTTATAAATTATCTACTAACGTCTATAGTAAGGTCTAAAGGAAGTTAGCTAAGGCTAGCTTTTATCTTTACTTCTTTATATACTTAGTAGCTTAATCTATTAGTTATTCTTCCTTATAAGTCTTAATAAGGTTGCTAGCGTTAGGCTTAAGATTCTTATAAGGTTCTTATATATTAGAAGCTAATAAGTACTCTTTCTACTTAATAAGATACTTAACTAACGGCTAGGCTTTCCTTTAGGTTACCTTATAATTTATAATTCTCTTAACTTTATATTCCTTTATTCTATTAACTTTTACTAGTTTAAAAGGGATCTCTTTATAACTAAATAGGTTTTCTTTATCTAGTACTTTTTATAACTATATTATTAATACTACTAGGTAAACTTTTTAGTAGGCTAGTAAGTTAAGTTTATAGGCGCTAGGCCTAACTACCTAAGTAATATAGAAAGGTTTAGTATACTATAAAGACTACTTCCTTTTAGGTTTTTTAAGTAGTAAATATCTTTTACTAAGGTAGAGAAATACCTTATTACCTATAGTAAAGTTTACTAAGTAATAGTGTTAGTTATATTACTTCTTTCTTATTACTCCTACTATATTAATAAGAGTCTATACTTTTACTTAGTAAGTATTACGTAATACGTTAATTAATTCTAATAGGATCCCCTCCTTACTAACGTACTCTAATATAGTTCTAAAGTAAAACCTAAGTATTAGTTTATTTAGTAATTAGCTTATTATTATAGTAAGTAAGTTATTAAGAGAGTATTAAAGGGATAGTAAAATATTAATTTATAGTATATTAGGGTTAGTATATATATAAAATTAAATAGTAATCTTAACTATTTAATTTATTCTCTTACTTTACCTATTAGTCTAGAGGTAATATATAGTAGATATAAGTAATCTTACCTTTAGGGCCTTAAAGATTTCTACCTAGACTACTAAGATAAACTTTAGGTTATAATTACTAATAATAGCGTTTAGTAGGCCTTAGTTATATAATATAAAAGTTTAAAGAAGTACCTAAGCCTACTAGTAAGCTTTATACTTAGTATAACCTAAGATAAGTAGAACTTTTTTACTAAATTTATACGTTATAGTATAAAGGTAGTTAAATATATTAAAGTTAAGTAATACCTAGAAACTATTCTAGGTTAAGACTTTTAGTATATTAGTAATAAAGTCTATAGATATAGTATAATATAGAATACTAAGCGTTATAATAAGTTAGAGAGATCTAATAGGTTTTTAGTAATCTATCTAGTTACTTTAGTATACTAGGTAATAGGTAATATATATCTTAATAAGCTTTACCTTCCTATAGATATAGAAGTTCTAAAGTTCTATAAGTATTCTCTTACGCTTAAAGTAAAACTTCTTATTATAAGTAAAAGTAAAAACCCTTCTTACTAAAGGCTTTAAGATATAAAGTCTCCTTATTTTATCTATAGATATATAAAATATTAGTCTATAGTTATTAATTTCCTATAGGAGGATAGCTACCTAAAGTTATTATTACTTTTCCTAAAGTAGTTATTAATCTTTTTCTACCTTATCTAGAGTTATATACTTATATCTATCTACCTACCTTTACTAAATCTAATTCTTTAGATTCTTTAGCTTCTTATTACTTTAGTATCCCTTAATAATTTCTTATGTAAACTTATTATTAACTTACACTATAGTTATAGTAGCCTTCCTAAGTTCTAGGGGTTTATTACTTATATACTATACTATAGCTACTATATTTATATTATTATTATTATTAATATCTATAAGTTTATTTTTATAAGGGAAATACTTAGATAGGTTAGGTCTTATAACTAGTAGGTAGGAAAGTATATTAGGTATAACGTTTAGCTTACCTAGTATATAAAAAATCTTTAGGTAGTATTAGGAGAGGTAGTTAGTAGCGTTTACAAGCTTAAGATTCACCTTATTTAAGTTAAGGGTTCTTAGTAATGTATACGTAATAATTCCCTTAACTACTATATAGTAACATAGTTAAAAATAGGTAATAGATTAGTTAACTTACTAATAGCTAAGCTATAGCTAGTAGTACTAGCCCTTATAGGCTAGCGCTAGGTAGGGCTTCTATAGACTAACTATAGGCTAGCTAACTAGTAGATTATAGTATCTCTAGTAGGATCTATAGCTAGGCTAGGTAATCTATTATAGCTACTTTATCTTATAATAAGTACCCCCTTTAGAATAAAATAATTATTATATAGTAATTATATAGAAATAGGAAAAAGGAAAAAAAAAGAAACGTAATAGCGTTATAAAGTAACGTAACGTAAAGGTAAAGTAAAGTAAAAGTAAGTAAAAGTAAGGAAACTAAATAATAGTTATAAATAAAGTAGATATCTATAAAATAAAATAATAGTAAAAGTAACTAATCTAACTATATATCTTAGGCTTCTATAGTACTATTCTAGCTACTATAGAAAGGGTATACCTAAGTAGTAATTAATAGTTATTATTATAGTTACTATTATTACTATATTCCTTAGAATATCTATTATTAGAATATCTATTAGTATATCTTTTACTATATCTATCTCTATAGTTATAAAAGTCTCTATCTCTATTAGTATATTCTCTAACTATATTAGTATTATCCCTATCTATATCCTTATTATAATCCCTTTTACTATCTATATAGTTATATTAACTAGTAAGGTATAAATAGTAAGATAGCTAATAAGATAGCTAATAATATATTAGTTAGCTAGGTAGATAATATATAGGTTAATATATAGGCTAGCTAGGCTAATATATAGTCTAGCTATATAGTTAAGTAGCTACGTAATAGTCTACTAGTAGGCTAGCTAGCTAAGCGTATAAATATTTATATAGTTAGACTAGCTAGGCGTATAGGTATAGATATTTAACTAGCTAGGTAGGCTAGTAGTATAGCTAGTAGTATAGCTAAGAGTATAATAGCTAGCTAGGTATATAGATATATAAATCTTTTAGCTAGCTATATTATTACTTTATATAGCTAGGTAATTCCTTATAGTTATAGTAATATTCCTTAGTATAGATTAATTTATTATTATCTTTATCCTAAAGACTAGTCTCTACTATATAGCTAATATTATTATATTCCTTATTATTTTCCTTATTATCTTCCTTATTATCTTCCTTATCTAAAGTATCTTAACTATAGTATTAAGTAGCTTTATAATATATTAGTAGTAGTAGTAGTAAGTAGTTATAGAGTTAGTTAACTTACTACTAAAGAGATTAAATCTCTTCTTCTTACTTTTAAAGTTATTAGTATGTATAAGATTTACCTTTAGGTAGGTTACCTCCCTTATATCTAGGGTGTAGTTAACGTAGCTAGGCTAGTAATATAAGTGCTTTAGTAAAGGTAGTTATAGGTAGTAACTAGGGCTGTAGAGGTAGTTAATAGGTACGCTAGGTATATACTAGAAGTAGTATTAGTAGTAATAGCTTTATATATCTTATTAAGTACCTTAGGTAATAGCCTATATATAGATTATACATACTATAGACTTACTTATTAGTCTTTTACTAATGTAACGGTCCAAGGCGAGGTGTATTGCAACCAGCTATGGCGACTACATACGAGTATCCTCAGATAAGGAATAGAAAGGAAAACTATGAATCTCCACCCTGCTGCTGGCCTGATCAGGGCCATGCCGCACTGGCCATCGGATCGTCGGCATCGTGGGTTCCGTGGTGGGCCTGATCAGGGGCGGCTCATGGCCGCGATATCCAGCAAGGCCTGATACGGGCCTAGCCCGTTACAACTAAGGCTTTTCTTTATCTTACTAAGCCTAAATTATAGCTATTCTTATATAGAGGGCTTTAATAGCCTTATTAGATTTTACTACTAAGAAGAGGACTAGTAATACTAGTAATATAGATTACTTACTTATTAATAGGCTAGAGGGTAGTAAAGAGACTATAGAAATTAATAGTAGTAATAGTAAAGTTAATAAAGTTAGTAAATATATAGGTAATAGTAAAGGTAAATTATAGTCTAGTAAATAGTAAAAGAAGGCATTTTAAGATATAAAGTCTTAATAGTAAAGTTAGTAGTAATAGGTATAGTTATTTATATATATATAGTAGAATAACATAGATTTTAAAGGAAATTAAGTACTATACTTCTAGTAGGGCTTTAGCTAGTAACTCTATTACTATTATCTCTTAAGTACCTTAATTAATAGTAGCTTTAGTAGTAGTAGATTTAATAGTATAATAGGTAAAAAAGAGTATAAAGAAGGGTAGTAAAAGTAAGGTTATTAAAAGTAAGGGTGTTAGCTAAAGGGATGTTAGCTCTAGCTAGGCGGGTGGTTATTATAGCGTAGGCTGTAAGTAAATAACTCTACTAATAGGTATATATTAGTAGCTAATTAGTAAAGAAGTATAGGCTTCTAATTAGTTATAATTAAAAAGAAAACTAACTAAATAGCTCCTCTTAATAACAGTTAGTGTATTTACCTCTTATTATAAATCTTAATAGTAGTAGAGGGTTAATATCCTATAGTATTATAACGTAGTTATACTACTACTTAATATAGTTAAAAATAGGTAATAGATTAGTTAACTTACTAATAGCTAAGCTATAGCTAGTAGTACTAGCCCTTATAAGCTAGCGCTAGGTAGGGCTCCTATAAACTAACTATAGGCCGGCTAACTAGTAGATTATAGTATCTTTAGTAGGATCTATAGCTAGGCTTAGTAATTTATAATAGCTACTTTATCCTATAATATATAGTCTATAAGAATATTAACTTTATAGTAGTTAGATTATATTAGTTTTCTAAGCTTCTTTATAGCCTATATAATAGTTATAATTTTAGCTTCTATAGCGCTAAAACGTTTCTTTATTACTATTATAGATTAAGAAAAAAAAAGAATAAGTTTAATATATTTTATCTTTATATTAATACTAGGTATATCTTTACTATTTTAGTTATAATCTAATTAGAAAACTATAAGCCTAAATCTACTAATATATATATTAATCTTAAAGAATAGTAGTTTCTTAGGGTTATAGTAATATTATATTACTTAGTTATAGAGTTTCTCCTATAGTGCGTTTTATATATTAATCTCCTTAGGTAAGGGGTTAAATATCTCTTTTATAATAATTTTTACCTTTACCTAGTATGTAGTACTTAGCTTAATAACTTTATTTTATTTTAGTTAGGCTACTAACTTTATCTTTTTCTACTAAAGGGGTAACGTAATTACGTTAAACTAGGGTAACCATACGTAAAGCTAGCTACCTATCCTAAGATATATCTTAAGGTTATATAGGCTATATAAGAAAACTAGCTTCTTAAACGTATAAATATAATTATCTATCTTATAGATACCCTTACTATTTATAATATAACTAAGTAGCTTTACGCTAGGGAAGCTAATAAAAGACTTCTTTATATTAATATAGATTTAGTATTTATTAAAGATATTTAAGACTATCTCTATATACTAAAGGTATTCTTTATTAAAGTTACTAAAGATTATAATATTATTAATATATATATAAATAAAGTATTAATACTTAAAAAATAGTTAGTTTATAAAGCGCTAAGTGTATACTAAGGAGTTTTTAAATCTTATAATAGTAACGTTAGAATACTTAAGCCTATAGGGACTAATTATTACTATTCTATCCTAATACTTAGAATATATACTAAGCTAGTAGAAAAACCTAGTAGTATTAAATATTATTATATGTTTCTTACTTTTTAAACAGCCTATAATTTCGTTTTAGTCTAAAAGAAGGTAAACGTCTAGACTTACCTACTTATTAAGAGGTTATATATCTATAACTACTTAACCTTTATCTTCTTTCCTATCTATATAGTATTTCTATATAATAAAGAGGAGGTATATAATAGAGGTAAGGCCTTATTACTAACTAATCTTCTCTAACTTATGTTATTTATTCTAATAGGCGTTAAGGAACTCTATATCCTTAAGACCTAATAGAAAGACCTAGATATTCTACCTTTAGTTTTACTATCTCTTAATAAGGTTAATCCTTATATAGTCCTTATTAGGAATAAGTACTATCCCTCTATTATAGTAGATATAGTATTTATTAAGTACTACCTTTATCTTACTAGTAAACTCCTTATTATTTATATAAATCTCTATACTATATTTATTAACTATTACTAGATATATTTTAGGCTTTATTATACTGTATTTTAGTATTTCCTTTAGTATTAATATATCCTATAGGGGTTTTTTAGCGTTATTTACTCCTATAGTAAACTCTCTTATAGTATTTAGGAATTTATTAGTAACGTTAAGGAAATTTACTAAATTACTATAAGTAATAGTATTTAGTATATTCTTACTAATTACTTAGGTAGTCTTTTTACTTTAGTTTAAAGCCATTTATACTACCTTTATGCTTTTCTTAATAGTTATTAGTTTTACTATATTATTATATACTAGTATAACTTTTAAAGTTTTTAAATTAGTAATAGCGTTAAGGATATATATATATTTAAAGTGTATATAGTATAGTTACTACTTCCTATCCTTCATAAATCTCTCTAAGAGGTTAATAAAGTTTATAGGGAGATACTTAAGTTCTCTTAGCTTAATAGTTACTATAAACTAAAAAGTAATCTATTATAATACTAGGTAGTAGTATTTAACTATAGTAGGGATTATTATATTATAAGAAGATTAAAGTTTTACCTACTTCTTATTAAAATCTACTACTATACTATAGTTATTATAAAATAGTGTTTCTAAAAGTAATTAAGCTAAAGGTTTCTCTATAACTCTAGCTATTATTATAGTATAAACCTTTACTTTTACACCCTTTACTATACTAATAATATATATATCAAAAGTAACGTTTTCTAAAAGTATAAAAGATAACCTAACTACGCCTACTCTTTATAGCTTTATAGGTAAAAATCTTAAATTCTTAGTAAACTTTTTTACCTATTTTTACTTTATTAGAATAACTAATACTTCTATATTAATATAGATAGAGTAGTTTTCTAAATTCTTATTAGTACGTACTTTAATCTAAAGATAGGTACGCTTATAGCGTCTACGTTTTTTATTAGGTTTAATAACTACTTTAAAGACTTCTTTTAGTTAAAAGGTAAAATTTATAGTATTATTATATTAGTCTCTTCTTCTATTAGGTTTTATAACTAAGTCCTCTAAGGAAACTAATAGTATAGGAGGCGTTATTATTATAGCTAAAGAGCTATTATCTAAAGGCGTTTAAGTAAAGTACTTTTTAATCTTACTTTATAATAAGGTATAGTTATTACTAAGTTTAATAACCTCTTTTTATTTTTTAGGTAATAGTGCTTCTTACTTTAATAAGGTAGCTATAAAGTTTATACTCTTTATCTTACGTAAGGGAACTTCCTTAGTGCTTTTAAGAATATACCTATTATTAATAAGTTTATTAATATAAGTCTATATGTTCTTATTATTTTCCTATATAAATTATATATTATTATACCTATTAATTTTTTAGGTGTAACGTATATATTATCTCTATCTGCCTCCTTACTTAACTTTCTACTAGGGTTATTAATCTTTTGTATAATATTTAGTATTATCTTAGTAGTTTTCTCTTTAGTAGTTATTATAGGATTAGTATTCTCTATAGTTTCTATAGTAATTTCTATAATATCTATAGTTATCTTAACTATACTAGTTATTCCTACTACTTAATCTCTAAAATATAGTTTCTTCTTTATTATCTTTAGAGGGGTTTTTATTATAAGTGTGATAATACTAAGCATTACTAAACCCACCGGGTTTAACGGGTTTATCCCTAATAACCTACTATAGCTATTAGCTGTAGTTTAGCTGTAGTATCTACTACAGCTAACAGTATATTCTACTGCCTATTTAACTAGGCAGCCTATAACAGTTACACTTCCTAGTTACGTATAATTAAACTAAAACCCCTTATATATCACTTACTTATTAATACATATAGTTAACTATATTATAACCCCTTATAATATACTAACACTAATTAGTAGTTAATTTTATAGTAACTACTACTATAATTTACTATAGATTAGTAAGGATTTACTAAAAGAGACAATTTAACTAAAAGAAACGCCTAAAGAGAGTTATTCTATAGATAGAAAGCACATAATAAAACTACTTATAGATACACCTTATAATTATTTTATACTACTTACTAAAAAGACCCCTTATTACTTAACATAGTAGTAAAAAGCCTAATTAGCTAATTTAAAGTAAATAAGTAACTTACCCCTTTAGTAAGTAGAGAAAACACTAAGAATACGCAGCTATTTTACACCCTTTTATAACTTTATTACTCTATAAGAAGTTAATTCTAAACTATAAAAAACACCTTAATTTACACACTATTAGATAACCTAACCTTTATATAGTTACTAAAAAGTAACCTATAAGTAAAGTTAAAAATAATAAAACCCCTACGTAATAACTCTACTTTAAGCGTAACGTATAAAATAGCACTAAAAGCTTCTTTATTAAAAACCCTAGTAGAAAATAAATCCCCTATAAGATTACTATTAAATACGTTACTAGTAAGTAATAAAGAATCTAAAGTAGAAGAGGTACTAGTAAGAACCATAAGATCCTAATTAAAAGCAGTAAAAATAGTATAAATCTCTCTAAAACCTACACTACAAACTATAAACCCTAAAGCTATATTTTAGATACTAAAGAAACTAACTTACTATATTAATAAATAACTATAAGGTATTATACAAATTAATAAAATACCTAACAACCTCCTAAGTAATAACTATAAAAAAGCGTTAGGTACTATTATTATCTATAGAATAATAATTTTCACTAAAACAAACGTAATTAAAGCTAACCTTTAGGATAGTACCTATTTATTCTTTAGTAGGTAGTTAAAAGATAATTTTTACACTATAGATAAAAACTTACTTATTAAATTCTATAAATTTCTTATAAAACAAGAAGTCTAAATACTAAGAAGTAGTAATTCTAATATTATAAATAAGGTCTACAAACTTATTAACTATAAGGATTTCCCTATATAGAATAAAGAGATAATTAACTTAGTTATAAAAAGTCTAGAAGCTTCTAAAAAAGAATCAAAGATAACAATTTCTATAACGAGATTACTAATAACTTCAATTTTTTATACCTATTAAACTATTAAAATAAAATACTATAAGATAACTAAAAGAGAACTATAAGCCTACTATAAGAACCACATAGGGAACGCATAGATACCCTATTCATTAAGAAATCTTTATACCTTAACGCAGAATTCACACTACTACTACCTAAAGAAAGTTACTAACCTAGTTACTATATAAGCGCTATTACTATAAATCTCCCTATAATAACTAAAAACAGTAAAATTACAGCCTATTAGATAACTAACCTTACTAAGCTATACTCTAATAATACTATATTAAAGTATAGCGCTAGTCCTTATAAAACTATTAACTTAAAACTCCTTATCTTTATTAATCTTTACGCGTAAGTAGGGATAAATTATAGCTAATATAGTACTATAATTATAGTTATACTTACTAGTAAACTATAGGAGTATTACTCAACTACCCTCTATAAGCATACTAGTAATTTTAACGTATTAATAGTAAAAATTAAAGCTTAGTTTAAAAGGGATAAAGTCTACTAAGTCTATATAACTAAGCTCTACTATATTAACTTTAAACTAGTTACCTATAAAAACCCTAGTAAAAACAAGCTTAAAGTCCTTAACCTTCTTATTAATAAGGTAAACTTACTTATAAAATTAGTAAAACAACATAGACTTCTGAGGAATAAGGAGTATTATAACATATTAATCGCCTATTACTAAGGTATTCCTAAGTACACCGTAACACTCCTTAATCTACTAGTAAAATATAACATACTTTACATATAACTTCGTAACAGCATAAGCAACATAGTTATAATTTATAAAGCTAAGGCGTAGTATTACACTAGCTAGACTTAAGAGGAAGATAGCTACTTCTAGGTTAACTATAAGTATAATAGTTATAACAGCTATTAGTTATAGTAATAGTAATATAACTATACATATAGCCTATATAAAAAAACCCTATAAAAAAGGGAATTTTACTATAAAAAAGTGTTTTATTTATAGTAAAACTAGCTATTAGTTAACTAAGTATTTAATAGAAGAACGTAACGCATCCTTCTAGAGATATAAAAGCTAATATTTTATAAAGACTTCACTAGGATTTACCTAGTTCCTTATAAAATATAAAGGACTAAAGGATACTACCTATAATAAAACTAAAGAGGAGTATAAAAGTAGTAATAAGGATATTAGCCCCTATAGTAATAATACCTTTTTTATATCTATAACCTTCTATAGTAAAAAAGTAGTTAATAGCCCTAAAGTCTTTAAATAACTTTATAACTAGGCTACCCTCTATATAATTACTTATAATAACCCTCTCTACTACAGGCTTACTATAAAAAGTAATAGTAATAGTAAGGTATTTACCTTTAATAACTAGTACACTATAATAACCTTCTAAAGCATTATACCTAATACTAACGCAGCCTACGTATTAACTATAGGTTAATAGTAATATTACACCCTCTATAAGCACCTTAACATAAAGCTACTACTTAATATAACCTACGCTAGTAAAGCTAGTATTTACTTTAGTAGCAGTAAGAATTTTAAGTCCCTTAGAGCTATAAAAGTACTTATACTAATTAGTAAACTTACCTTCTATATTATAACTTTAGACACACTATTTCTCCTCTACCTAAAAGACATAGATAATAACAGTATTAGATTTAATAATCTCACTAACTTACTTATTAAAGGTAAGATAGTTATACCTATTATCTATAAATAGGGTTACACGTAAATACTCTTAAAACTACCTAAGTAAAGCGTAGTAAATTACTATTTAACTAATACTAAGCTATAGTAAATTCAGTATAGATTTAGCTACTTATTAGTTTAGTAGCTTTATAAAATACTCTAGCGTACTAGTAAAATAGTAGAAATCTTATTAATTAAAGAGATTAACAAATTCTACTATTACTACTAGCTAAACGTAAAGGCCTTAGGAAGATTTAAATTTACCCTTTATAATAACTATAAGTTTAACTATAAAATTCTTATAAATATAATATATCTTAATAGTAATAAGCTAGTGCTTTACGTTATTAATAGAGCTACTACGTTTAATATAGTAAGGTTTCTACACTTTATTACTATAAAACATATATAGGAAGCACTATAAATATACTAGATTAACGTATACCTTAGTCTACTAAACTAAATTATTATAGACGCTAGCCTTAATTTCTATATAGCTAAGTTTAAACGTACTACCTAAAGGTTATCTATTAAAGTAAAAGAAATACCTATTAAAGCCTATTAAAGTATTAGTAAAGTTAAATAGTATTACACTACTTTTCGCTACGCTTATAAAGTAATTTATAGTAAATTAGATATAAAACCTAAAGTTATACTTTAACTTATAGTAAAAGTAATTAACAATACTATTAGCCTAAATAGTCTTATTCCTACCCTTCTTATATTTAGTATATACCCCTATATTACTATTAATTCCCCTCTATTACCTATAACCTAGTAGTAAGTAGAAGCTATAAAGAAAGCAATAGAAGAAGTATACTAAATCTATATAAAAAGACAAATTAATAAGGCGCTTACTATATAAAACAGCCTAAATACTACAGCTACTATAGCCCTCTTACTTTAATCCCTTATATATATATAGCGTAAGAAATATAAATAGAAAGGTCTATTTTAGCTTATTACTAATAATAGCTACACCTATACTATTAAACTTCCCTATAGCCTAAAAGACTTCTATATTACTATTATAAAACCTTACTATATATAGAAGGAAGACTAAAAAAGCGCTATTAATAACGCTAATCTTTAACTAACTAATAAGCTATAAGCGTAAGAAGTTATTACGCTAGGCCCCTAGCTAGGTAAAGAGGTTTATAATACTATTATAGTTACGCTAAAATAACTACTATAAAGAGGTTATAGTAGGCTAAAAAAAAACCCTACTACCTTTATTACTAAGGTTTCCCCTAATATCTTTATTATTAGTTACGCCTTTCTTACTACTAAAGAGGCAAAAGACTACACCCTTATAGTAAAATTATATAAAGAAGGCGTTATTACTACACCTAGCAAGCTATTTATCTACTCTAACTCTATAGAGGTAAAAAGACTTAAGGACTATAGTGTATTTTATATAGTTATTTATAATAAAAAGAAACATAAAGGAATACAGATCTTTAAGTTATAAATAGTCTATAAAGTAAAAAGTAAAAAGGACTAACCCTATAAGAAGTTATATCTTATAATTTAGGGGTACACTAATAATAGTAAAGCTATAATTCTTATATAATTACTAACTATCTAGTAAATAGCCTAATAGCTACTACTTACTTTTACCTTATCTTTACTCTATAAAGGCTACGTCTTTTAGCTACGTAATATCACCTAAGCGTATACCTAATCTACTACTAACCTTAACTACGTAATTCTTACCTACCTACCTATAGAAATACGCTACCTTTACCTACTAAATGCTATTATAAAAGTTATAAAACTACTATATAGTATCCTAAAGGTAGAAACTTACTAGTAGGTAACGTATAGCACCTATTATAAAAAGAATCTTTAGATAGATACGTTAACCTTTAACCCTTACCTACTTATTTCTTCTACTAATAATAAGAATTTTAGGTTAATTAGTATACAAACTAATAATACTATTAGCCTTATAGATAAGGCTTTCTCTTACTATAAAGACGTTAAACTAAAGAAAGCTATATTTATAGTAAAACTAAAGTAATTCCTTAATATTAACTAAAATATCACCTTTAATAGTAGCATACTTTCACTTAAAACTAATAGTAAAATTACCCTCTACTAAAAGGGCTAAAGTAAGTAATTACAGCCTATTAACCCTAACTTACTATAAGTTCTCTAGTAATACATTAAATAACACACACGTAAGGCGTATATCGCTTTAATCTGTTAACCTAAAGCTTACTTTAACTATTTAGTTATAGTATAACACTAATCCCCTATAGCTAAAAAGATTAGAAATCTTAACTCCTATATTACGTAGTAAATAAGTAACCTTAACTATAGACTTTACTTTATACCTATTCACCTTATAACTACAAAACTATTTATCTTTATTAATAAATCCTTTATAAATAACTAAGACCTTACGTCCTAACTTAGTTTTATTATTATTCTTATAAATAAGGAGGATAGTAATAAACTAACTAGTAAAAACCCTAGTAATAACAGTTACTTTACTATTAATAGTAATATTATCTACTTTAGTTTAATAAAGTATAAAAGGGTTACCTATAGCATCCTTACCTCTAAGATATATATAATAGTTACTAAAGTAAATATTACTTACATAGTAAGAACTACCCTTATAATAGTTATAAACTAACTTAAGATACTATAGATACCTATAGTTATTTATACTAACTTATACTCCCTCTATAAATACCTTATAAAACTTAGTACTACTAAGGAGAAGTAACTTATAATTAATATAATAGCTCTCTACTAGTTATATAAACGCTATAAGATCTATAAGATACAATAGATTTATAGTAGTAATAACCTAGCTAACAGATTTATAAAGTTATTACCTAATAAGGCGCTAGAGGGGCTTATTACTAATAGGATAGTAAAGGTATAGATAAATAGATAGGTATCCTACACGTAACGATTTACATAAGTAAGAGACCCTTACTATTATTACTTAAAAAAAGGGGTATTTTCTAGCACCTTCGCTAGAAGAGAAAAGTTACTAGTGTTATAATACTAAGTATCACTAAACCTACTAGGTTTAATAGGTTTATCCCTAATAACCTACTATAGCTATTAGCTATAGTTTAGCTATAGTATTTACTACAGCTAATAGTATATTTTACTACCTATTTAACTAAGCAGCCTACAATAGTTACACTTCCTAGTTACATATAATTAAACTAAAACCCCTTATACGTCACTTACCTATTAATACGTACGGTTAACTATATTATAACCCCTTATAATATACTAATAATAAGGTTTTAGGTAACTAGCTTATAAGGCTCCTAAGTAAACTATTACGTTTCTTTAGTATATTATATTTTTACTATTATAGTTAGTAGCGTTATTAATATATACTAAGTTATATTAAGATCTAGGTACTATATCTTATAGTGCTTTATATTATTCCTTAGCGTAAGTAATATATCTATTTAAGGAGTTATTATCTTTAGGCTTATAGAGAAACTATCTAAGCTATAAGGTAAAGTTATTATAAAACCTTATTAGCTATTAACGTTAGGTTTAATCTCCTTATACTCTTACGTACTTAAAGTAGCTTTAAGTAAATATATAAATATTGCTTTAGCTATTAATTTTCTCTATAGTAAAGTAGTTTTCTTAAAACTACTTTTTAGTATTTACTAAAGTAAGGCTAAAGCGTTTTTTAATCTATTAAGTAATAGTAGCTTATTTTTACTATTTTAGCTATTACTATTCTTTAGTTATAAGTTAAAATTCCTATTAGTTTTAGGCTTATCTCTTAAGGTACTAGTAAATCGTTTAACTAAAGTACTATAGTAATAAGGTATTATAGTATACTACTTTAACAGCCTAAGTCTATAACTTTATATTATAGTAGTAAGTTATATAGTGTTATAGGCTACACTATAATAAGTGTAGCTAGGCTAGTGCCTACTATAACTTACTATTACTTATAACTAGCTAAGAGGGGCGTATATATATAATATATATAAGATAAAGGCCTATATAAACTATACGTTATTTATACTTCCTACTTTCTCTCTTTAGCTTAAATAAATCGTATTAAGTTACTATACGCCTATCGTAAGGTAATACTAGCCTATTATATATCTAAGCTTTTAAAATAAAAATAAATACCTTACTAATTATACTATATAATAGGTATATAATAAGACGCTAAAATAGTAATAAGCCGTAAGACCTCTCTATTAGCTAAGGTAAAAGCTAAAGTTATAGCCTTAAAGTAAGTAATAGTAGAGATAATATAAGAAATAAGAGAGCTTAAAGTAAGAAGTACTAACCCCTAAGGTATAAGCCTTATAATTAAATTATATAATAAAAAGTCTTTAGAAGTAGTAAATACTATACCTATAGTAGCTACTATAGTTATTACGCCTATACTAACTAAAAACTACCTTTAGGTTATTTAAAAACTAATACTAAACCCCCTAAAGTTCTTTAGCTAGCGCTAAGACTTCCTTATATAGTTACGCTAGATATATAATAAGCTACGTATTAATAAAGCGTTCTTTATAATAAAGTAAAAAGCCTAATACTTTATTAACTCCTACTTAGATATAGCGCTTTAAAAAATAGTATTAACCTACTATAAAATAGGGGAAGCTTAAGTAGATTATAACTCTAAAAAGTTTCTAAAGTACCTAAAGTATATATATAGTAACCTAAATATAAAAACCTATATATCTACCTCTTTAATAAGTATTAAGATAAAGAAGTATAAATCTTTTACTACCTTCCTCCTAAAGTTTAAATAGGTGTTAGCTAAAGCTAGAGGCTACCTATAGCTAAGTAAAGCGTAAATTACACTCCTCTTAAACGCTTTTCCCCTTTATATTTAAAATATACTAGTAAGTATTTTACTCTCCTTTACTTTCTATATATGTATATAATAAGTAAGTAAAGTAGCCTAAAAGGTTAACATCCTAGCTAGTAGTATATAGCCTACTTATAGATACTTACTACCTTTAGTATTAAAAGATACTAATAAAGACGTATAAATAATAAGAAAAATAATAGTATATATAGCTAGTAAAGCTAAAGAAAAAAAACACCTTAAGGTATAAAAAGCGTATACTAAAATATACTAATACTATACCTACTAAAAGATTAAACACCTAGCTTATAATTACCCTAATAGTAAGAAAAAGAAAAGTAGGCCTACTTATATAGCTAAAGTAACCACTAAGATTAAGAAGCTTAAGGAAAGTAATAACGCTTATAGTACTACTAAAAGTAGAGAGGAGTTAGAAAAAAAATAGCTTTAAAGTAAAATTAGGCTTTAGAGCTAATAAGTAAGAAGTATATAAAATAGAAGAAGTTTTAATATAAGAGGAGAATAATTAAACTAGCTATACTATTAGATACTTACGTTAATAAAGGATCCCCTACCTAAGCCCTTACTAATACTAGTTATAATACTTATATAATAGTAAACTATAACTTTATATACGCTTAGTACTTCCTATACGTCTCTTAATAAAAAATCTTTTTAAAAGGGTTTACTAATAAATTAGCTAGTATAATAGTAAAAGGAGTAGTTATATTTAACTTTAAACTTTATAGATACTACTAGTGTATATATATATACGTTATACGCAGCCTTAACATTAATATATTCCTAAGAAAACCTTAGATAAAATATAACTATACTATTTATAACGCTATAAAGTATACTATTTACTATAGGTAAGTAGACCTTACGCTACGCCTAGTTAGTTAATAAGAGTCTATAATAGTATATAAAATTAAAGCTACTTAAGTAATTAGAGCGCCTACCTTTATAGCTATCTATTATAAGGCTATACGTAAGGATTATACCGCTTAATATAACCTATTTATAAAAAGAATAAGTAAGGACTTATAGGCTTTCTTTTAAATTATAGTAGTTAGCCTTACTAATATAAAGAAAGCTTTATAGCTAAAGTTAAATAAAAAGGTAAAATAAGCTACTAAAGTTATAGTATTACTATAATAGGTATATAAAGAATATAGTAACTTATTTAACCCTAACACCTTAATAAAAGTACTACTATACTAACCTAGCTATAACTACTATATAGAATTAGAACTAGAAGTAACCTTACTATAAAGCCCTCTTTATAGTATATTAAAGAAGAAACTACTAGTCCTAAAGAAGACTCTAAAAGACCTCCTTAATAAAGGCTTTATCTAAGTAAGCAGCTTTATAGTAGAGGCGCTAGTACTCTTTATATATAAACTAAGTAGTAGGTTATACTTTTATTATAATTATAAAGTACTAAACGCTATTATAAAGAAGAACTATTATTTACTACTTCTAATCTTTAAAACGCTTTACTATATAAAAGTAGTAAAGTAGTATACTAAGGTAGATATAGTAGTAGCCTTTTATAAGATATAAATTACTAAAGGTAATAAGTATAAGACTACCTTTTATATATAATATAGGCTTTTTAAATAGTTAGTTTACCCCTTTAGGCTAATAAATACACTTATAAACTAATAGCGCTTTATAAATAGCTTACTTTAAGAGTTTCTTAACGACTTTATTACTATATACCTTAATAATATCCTTATTTATTTTAATAAGATAAAAGAGGACTATAAGCAAAAGGTTTACTAAGTTCTTAAAAAGCTTTATATAGTAGGGCTTAGCCTAAACGTAAGGAAGAGTAACTTTAGTATAAAGAAGGTAAAGTATATTAGCTTTATTCTAAAAGCTAAAAAAAACGTCTTAGTAGACCTAAAAAAGGTATATACTATTTATAAGTAGTTAGTACTTTAGTCTATTAAAGGTATAAGAAGCTTCCTAAGCTTTACTAACTATTACTAGATATTTATACCTAACTACACTAAGGTAGTTAAGCTAATAACTTACCTTATAAAGAAAAGCGTAGTATTTATATAGTCTATAGAGTATACTATAGTATTTAAGAAGCTTAAGAACTGCTTTATAATAGCCTTACTACTATAAAACTTTAACCTAAACGCCTTAACGTTTATAAAAACTAACTACTTTAGGTTTATACTAAAGGGCGCCTTAATATAAGTAAATAATAAAAGTAAGTACTAACCTATTACTTTTTACTTATAAAAGCTTATACTAGCGTAATATAACTACTCTATCTATAATAAGGAGCTATTAGTAGTACTAGATTACCTCTAAGTATAGAGAGTAAAGTTATATAGCACTAAGGAGCCTTTTAAAGTAATAGTAAACTATAAGTCCCTTAAGTACTTTATAAAAAAGTAGAAGTTAATAGAGTACTAAAGCTATTAGGCTAAGACGCTTATAGAATATAACTTCTATATTATATACTAGCCTAGTAAAAACGTAAGTGTTCCTAACATACTCTCCTAGCGTAAGTAAGACACCCCTTTTATATAAGATAATAACTACTAATAGAAACGTATTATCTAAATAATCCTAGATAAAGTATAACTAGTAATAGCCTACTATATAATAGAGGCGCCTTTAGTACTACACGTAGAGGTATTTAAAGATAAAGAACTATAAGCTTTATAGGCTATAACGTAAGATAGTAATACTATCTTCTAAGTAGTATATATAGCTATTTAGTAAAAGGACTACTTACTTCTACCTAACCTCTAGTTATATATTTAGATTATAGACTACTACCTTAATAACGTAAAACAACTTACCTAAAGGGGGAGGATATAGGTGCTAGGTAATAATAACCCTAATTCCCCCTCTAATAGCCTATATACCTAGTTAGTATAATAAAGCTATAACTTAACTATAACTAAGTACCCTAAGAGGAATAGTACCTTAGAGATACTTTTATAAAGGTTTTATTAGCTAGGCTAGTTATAAATAGTATAGCGCTTTATTCATAACTATAATATATATAAGAGTAGTAAGATCTAGCGTAATATAAAAAAAAGCCTTTTATAACTATTAAGTATACCTAAGCGCTTAAAAAGCAACCTATTAATAGACTTTATTATAGATCTCCTACTATTTAGCCCTAACTATACTACTAATATATAGGTTATTATAAACCGCTTAAGAAAGTTAGTAACACTTAAACTAATAGTAATAATAGATATAGAGGTATATACTAAAAGATTTCTAAGTTACTATTACTACTTTTATAGTATACTAAAAAGTATTATTAGTAATAAAGGGAGTAACTAAATAAGTAAGTTCTAGTGTAGGTTTTACATACTTATAGGTATTAAGTAGAGACTAAGCACGTTATATTACCTATAGAGTAATAGAGCTATAAAGCGCTTTAACTAAGAGATCTAAGTAATACTACGCGCTTATATAAGTTACCTCTAAAAGGATTAGGCGTATTAGACACTAGTTACATAATTAGTAATTAATAACTACACTATATTAGTAACTAAGTTAAGCCTTTTCTTTATAAAGTATAGCTACTATATAAACCCTATTATAGTTAAAAAGAGTATATAAAAGGTAATAAATATATATAAAAAGGTTACTAAATAACTTATATAGAAGATAACTAAAGTAACTATAATAGTGTAAGTAGTAATAGCTACAGCCTAATAACATATAGAAGAATTAGCTAATAAGTAATAAAGTGTAGCTAAAAGGTTTAAAGTAAGTAATAATATATAGCTATTAATACGTAATTATTACTCTTTATAACTAAATTATAAGCTTAATTAGCTATACTACTATTACTAAGTTACTAAAGTAATTAGCCCCTTTATAGTTAAACTTAATATACCTAGTAATATCTATAACTAATTTTATATAGACCTATTACGCTATACTAAAAATAACCTTTTACTAAGCTAAAAAGCCTATAATACGTAGCCTTCCTCCCTAATAGAAGATAATAAAAAAGAATAATACGTTATAAAAATAATTAGTATATAATAGTATAGTAAAAAAAAATAAAAACATATTAGGCGCTAGTATACTAAGAGGGTTTTACTAAAGCTATATAAAAACCTATTAAATTAGTTAAAGATACTATAGCTTTAGACTTCTTTAAAAAGAAGTATAAACCTATTAACGTCTATAATAAAGGTAATATATATATATATAAAAAAATAAAGACGTATAATAAGTAGATAAGTAATAAATCTTTATTAAAGGGCTATAGCCTATAAAAAATAACTAGACTTTATAAGGTAAGTAGTAAAGCTATATAAAATAAGTACGCTTAAAACGTATAGAAGACTCCCCTACTAAAAGTCTTTTAGCTTAGGGGAGAGGCTATAACTAAAGTTAGTAGTAATAAAGTTAATAAACTAAAGATATAAAGTTAGCGTAAAGGTTATATAAAAAAAAAAAGACTAATACTTACTCTCTTAAGAGAGACTAAGATCTCCTTAACTATAATAATAAGGTGCTTACTTTAGGTAGCTATAAGACTACTTAGGTAGGAAGTAACCTTACTATATATAGCGTTAGTAGTAGTAGTAGTAGTAGTAGTAGTAGTAATAGCTAAGAAAAAAGAAGTAGGCGTAGTAGGTATAAGAGGTATATTATTAGATATGCTATAGGCATACTTTCTATATATCTTCTTAGTACTTTTTTACACCTCTTACTCTAAGTTAGTTATAACCTCTTAGGCCTTAACGGCTAGCTAGAAGGAGGTACGCTTTATAAAGCTAGAAGTAGTTAGGGTAGTAGCGTAAGTAGTAATAAATATCGCCTTATAAAGGCCTAAAGAAGCCTTAAGAATCTAAGTTATATTAGTAAGGCGTAAGATTTATATAAGTAATAAGAGACTTATAGGTTAGTAGCTATAGTTAGACTATATATAGAAGAGATAGTAGTACCTATAGGCCCTAATATTCTCTATATAATAGATAGTAGTAAGGTTATATATAAGGCAGTATGTATATAAGAAGTAAGGGTGTATATAAAGGATAGTTAGTATATAAGTAGAAGTAATAGTAGGGGTAGAGGCGTTAGTATAGCGTCTCTTTATAACTAGGAAGCTATAGTTAGCCTTATTAGCTTTATTATTCTTATTATCCTTATTATTTTAGCTAGGTTAGTTAACTTACGTAATACGCTTACTAAAGGAAAGTAACTTATAGTAGGGGGGGTAATAAGGTTAAGAACCTTATTATCTTTAGGGGATAGAAAGCAGCTAGGGATAGTAAGGGGCTATCTTATAAGTTAGTAACTAATTAGTAGGTATATATATATATATATAGGCCTATATAGAGATTAGTTTACTTATAGCTATTATAAATTATCTAATTTCTATAATTAATAACTAGTAATTAGTAAAAAGATAATAAAAGTAAAAGGAAAGCGTAGTTATACGTAAGATAAATACTTATAATATTAATAAAAAGGCTAGTAAAGAAAAAAGAAAAATAAATAATAAGCCTACTAGCCTATAGGATTATTTAGTAGGCGATTTCTTAAGATATAGTATATAACTATAAAGGGCTAGTAAAGCCTTATAGTATAAAAGGGAAGTATATATTATAGGCTATACTATAATAAGTATAGCTAGACTAGTACCTACTATAACCTACTATTACTTATAACTAGTTAGGAGGGGTGTATATATATAACACGTATAAGATAAAGGCCTATATAAACCGTACGTTATTTATACTTCTTACTTTCTCTCCCTAGCTTAGATAAATCGTATTAAGTTACTATACGCCTATTATAAGGTAATACTAACCTATTATATATAGTAGTTATAAAAGATAAGGTTTAGTAAGTAACGCTTTATATTAGCGTTTAGCTAGAAGATACTAACCCTTATAGGTATTTATAAATAGGTTAGAGTATATCTTAAGGTATTTATACTATTAGATAATATCCTAAAGATTTATATTTAGTATACTATAGTATAAAAGAATATATCTATAAACTAAAATATATTTAGTAGTAGCGTTAGTACTACTACTAGATAAAGGATATTTACTATTAGTTATTTTTACCCTCCTATAGGTATTAATAGCTAGAGAGTTAAAATCCCTAGCTATTAGAGAGGTAGGTAGTAAGAGAATACTTATATCTACCTTACTATTATATCTAATAAAGTAGAGTATATCCTTTATATAAAGACGTTTAGTAGTATACCTAGGTATAATAGTATAACTAAGGGTATTAGGTATATAGCTAGTCTTTAGGGGTAAGGTAGTATGTATACTATCTACCTTAAGAGGAGGAGTTAATAAGCTAAACCTAGTAGTATTTAAGTAGGCTAAAAGCCTAGTATACTTAGTCTATAAAGGTAGTAACCTATATTAGCTAAGAAACCGCTAGGTATTAGGAATTATATTGGGAAGGGTAGTTATTAAGCCCCTATAGCTAGTAGTAATAAGGTTTACTATTATTATATATTATATTACGCTAGAGGGGGTTAAATTAGCTAGCTAGCTATTTAGTATTATTCTACTAGTAGGCTAGTGTTTTACCTAGGTAGGCCTATAATTTCTAGTTTTTTACTTTTTAATAAATACTATATTATATTAGAATCTTCTAGTGCTTTAAGTAGAGACTATTATAGAATAAGGTAGATAGATAGGCTAGAGGAGGATATCCCTATAGGCACGTATATATTTATATACCTATAAAGTATATAATCCTCTGCGCTATTAACCTCCTTTAGGAGGAAGGTTAACTATAATAATACCTTACTTCTAAAACCTACCTTTTATTTTATAACCTCTATTTAGTTTCCTTATTATTACTTACTTCTATTATTTTTTACTTTTATACTACGTTACTTTATAAGATATAGGTATAATACTTTACTACTATTATAGCCTTAATATTCCTATTAGATCTAGAATAGCTACTAAGAGGGCTATATTAAGTAGTAGTATAACTACTTTAGTTTATACCTTATAATATTTTTTTTTCTTTACTAACCTATAGTAAAGATATACCTCTACCTTAATAGAAGTTATAAGATTTTAAAAGTAGTATAAGTAAGCTCCTTTAGCTAGGGTATATTACTAAGTTATAGTAACTATATATATAGCTTAAATAGTTCCTATTACATAAGGTTATAAGGAGTTTTCCTAAAAGTCTATAAGATAATATCTTTAACTTTATATTTATAGAGTTTAATAGTAATATACTATACTATAGAACTAATAAGTAGGATATAGACTTCTACTTAGATAATAGATATACTAATAATAACTACTAGGTTAAATCTACTATTAAGATAGTAAAAAGGATTATTAATAACGTAAGATAAAACCTAGCGGTTTCCTTAAGATTATTTACTAATAGATTACTTATACTACTTTTATAAATAAATTCCTAGACCTCTTAGTTATTAGAAAACCTAGTTATACTAGAAAGGAAGATAACTAAGTAGGTCTTAAAACCCCTAAGGAAAATTCTTTCTTAACGACCTAACTTAAGGGTTAATAAGACTATAGGAGAATTCTATAATAGATATAAGGATAGCCCTCCTATAGCGTCTCTACCTAAGGTACTAGAAGATTCTAATATAACGTAGCGTTTACTAAAAGGTAAAGAACTAGAAATTATAGGCTTACTTAGGTAAAACACTAGCCTACTAGTAGAATAACTGTTATAAGATAAAGTAGCTATTATAGATTACCTAGCCTAGCTATAAATCTTACTAGAGATACTATAATCTACTAGTTAGCTGGCCTATAGTTAGTCTGTAGGAGCCCTACCTAGCGCTAGCCTATAAGGGCTAGTACTAGAATAAGGTAGGATTTTAGGTTTTCTAATTTTCTCTTAGTCAGCCTAATTAGGTACGCTATATAAGCGTACGAAAGGCCTTTAGTTATAGGGAAGGGAGAGATATAGACATACATATAGATATAGAAATATATAAATACTATAAAAACGATTTGACTACGAAATGCTATTGATAAGTAAGTAACTATACTTTTAATGCTAGAATAGACCTAATTAGACCTTTAAGGTCTGATTAAGGTACGATACGAGACGATATTCTAACTAAGTAACATATACTAAAAACCCCTGCATATACAAACCTCCTCCTGTTCCTTAGCAATAACGGTATACCTTGAACCTATATACCTAATATTAAGATACCTAGCGTTCTGTTAATAATACCTTAGACCTAATTAGTCTAAGGTAAACCTATAGGTGTAGTTATACCTCTTGTTAGAGTATTATTAGTTACTTTTAGTTACTTAGTTACTTTAGGTATACTTATGCGATAGTATTTAGGTAGGTTATGTAGTTTAGTTATTTGTATGTTAGCTTTCTTACTTTTTTTTCTTTTTACTTTCTTACGTAGTTTTAATAGTGCCTTATAGCAGAATTAAACTGCTAATCTTCTTATTACTAAAGTCTTAGTGATATTTACTTACTTAGAAACAACCTTAAATATAAATATGAATAATTATAGAAAACCTTAAGACTGATGAATTAAGCTTCCCTAAGACCTAAATAGACTATTTCTAAACGTAGGGATAAGTTAAACCTCTAGAAAGGAAGATAGAAACAGACTATAGAACTAAAAGATAAGAAAAGATTAAGACTAAGGTATTAGAAGAGACCCTATAACTAAAAAAGAAAGTATTAAACGACTCTAAACACGACTATAAATAACTATAGAAAACCTTAAGATTAATAAATTAAGCTTCCCTAAGACCTAAATAGACTATTTCTAAACGTAAGGATAAGTTAGACCTTTAGAAAAGAAGATAGAAACAGACTACAGAACTAAAAGGATATAATAATAAAAAGTCTAGTAACTACGCTAGCTAATAAGAATAGAAATACACCTAGTTAATAAAGCATAGATAACTACCGACCTAATTATAATAATAAGCCTTTAATAAGAGCTAGGCTTAGACCGCTTAGCTAGACTTACTTATGAATTAATAACTATTACTTCTTTTATAGAGACCCTATTATTAATATATTTTAGTAGAACTTTAGGCCTAATTAGAATAAGGATAATCTTTCTAATTAGAAGAGAGAGTCTTATAGTTAAGGGATTAATAATGATATCTACTTACTAAGCTTTTAGGATTAGGCTAGACCTTATTAAAACTCCCTTTAAGAACTTAATGATCTCTTATACTAAAGGTGTCTTTATATATGTACTTTAATATACCTCTATAAACCTAATTAGACTAATACCTTAGATATATAACTAATTTACCCTATTAAAATACTTTCTAAAAATATTTTACTAAAACACCACTTTTAACCTTTAAGTTTACCCCTAACGATAAGAACCTATTAAGATACCTAACGATACTTCTCCTTTATTATCTTTTAAGCCTCTTAGAGGACTAACTAATTAGGTTGCTAGCTATGTTAGGGATTCTTTTAAGGTTTACTACAAGCTATCTACTATTATATCTAAGTTAGACTCTAGATAGGAGAATAATACCTTTGCTGAGGATACTTCTTAATATACTGACCCTCCTTCTACTACTTTAGGCCCCTCTTCCTGCCCTAATTAGGATAAAGACAGCCCTAGTAAAAGGAAAAAACCTAATAGGAGAGTAACTATACTAGATAAAATAGGCTATTTCTACTAATTTAGCCCTTAAGACTACTACGTATAATAAGAGATAATAAAGAAGCTTATGACTTTATATGTAGCTAACTAAGAGGCTTTCTTCTTAAGCTACTAATAACTTACTATTTAACTAGTTATATTTTGCTCCTGCTTTTCTATTAAGATGCCTTCTTTAGATTCTATAGGTGCCTTAACCTTTAATAGCTGTAATATTTCTAACTTTATAGATAAGTATGAGGCCTTTTTTAGACTTACGGGGTATACTAATTAGGAGAAAACTACTACCTTACTATAGTATTTACTTAATAAGTATTACGCTACTATAAAAATTAAATTAGAATTATATACCTAGACTAAACTTAAGAAGTATATATATAATACCTATAGCACTCTTAATAAGGAAATAATCCTCTAGCCTAACTGCTGTCTCTAAAACCTACTTTAGGGTGAACTAATTAGGGAAGATAATTTATAAGCTACTACTAAGCTCTTTTAGAAAGTTAAGAGTATCTAGAAGAAAGCTTAGTTAAAAAGCAAACTTATTATAGTTACTTAGGAACTTATTAAACTTTTTATAAAAAGGTATATAGAGAATACTATTTAGTTAGTTGCTTTGTAAATAGGCCTTTTGCTAGTAGAACTATTTAAGAAAGGCGACTTTAACGATTTTAAATTAAAAATGCTTAAATAGGTTGCCTAAAAGTCTTAGTATAAGTACTATTATAGTAACTCTACCCTAGCTGCTACTACGTCTAATTAAGCTTTAAAAACTGTTTTAAAGGTAAAGATAGGTCTTAATTAGGTTAAGGTTATAGTCCCTTTAAAGTTAGGGTATACTAATATTAAGGTCCCTACTAACCTAGTTATAAAGCTTACCTAAAAGCTTAAGGCTTTTACCCTTATAATATAGGCTAACCTAAATAGGTAGAACGCTATTAACTAGCTATAAGTAGTTACTTAGAATTATAATATGTTTAGTATTACTAACTTACTACGCCTCTATAATCTTTTACCTTTTAGCTTACCCTCCTTCTTCTTAAAGCTAGGGTTTATAGCTAGTTACTTTAATTAGTGTTAGTACTACGTATGTAACTCTAGAAGATACTAGAAATACCCCTAGCTTAAGGAGGATAAATAAGCTAGCCTTATTATGTTAGATTATAATACTTATAAGTATAGAAGACTCTTTATTAAAAATGTAGATATAGTTAAAGTCTTTAAATCTGTTATTATAGCTGAACGCTTATAGTATACCTCTAATAGGATTGCTATTATAATATACCTTACTAATAATACTCTGTTTTCTAAAACAGTAGAGGTAGCTAGGAAGGTTATAGATTAGGGTATTAGGATGCCTTACTAATAGTAGGTCTAATTAGTTAAACTATAACTCTTATAGGACGCTAGAGTTAACTTTATTTAATATATTATAGATAGCCTAAGTACCTATACTAACCTCTTCTTAACTAATAAAGCTAAGATAAACGCTATAACGAGAGTATACTTAACTTAGCTACGTCTGATTCTCTAACAGCCTAATTAGAACACGTTGCATACTGTGCGCTAGGGGTTTATCTTAAAGAATCCTTTTAGGAGAGGAAGTATTTTAAGTGTTAAGTCTTAGCCTAAGTTAATAAACGTTGACTTACGACCCCTACTAACTTTATAACTTACGCCTTAATACCTTTCTCCTTCCCTATTGTCTTCTTAGCCTAATTAGACCTAAGGGTTATAGCAAGAGGTATAGTCTTACTTATAAAGCTTAGAACCTTAATAGGTAGCACTAAGCTCTTACTAGTCCTATATTATTAAAATTAAGGATAGTCTATAGTAATACGTGCCTAATTAGAATAAGATTAATAAAAGAATAGTATCTACGTAAGCTATTACCTATAAGTTTAGTAGTAATATTTCTATCCCCTTTAATATAGCCTTTAGAGTTTAGCTTTAGCTAAACTAAGATACTATAATAACTATTAGGTAGATATTAGATAATAATAGGTTTACTAATATTTACCTAAAGGCGCCTACTAACCTAATTAAGGAAGTTAAACTTTAGGAGTAAGAAGCAGCCTAATAAGTCCTTAAAGAGTATAATAAGAAACTCCTAAAGCTTACTAGTAGGTTTACTAAGGTTAATATAACTAAAGCTATTAACCTTTAAGCGATTAAATCTATTATTTTAGCCTTTATAATACTATATCTTATCCTTAATGTCTAAGTAGGAGGAACTAGACCTAATTAGAATAAGAGTATCTGTAGTATTATTAATAATAGTTCTTAGACTAACGTTATATTAAAGTTATATATAGAGAAGTATAGTTTAAAGCTTACAGCTACCTGACTTAGAATGATAAGCTTCTACCTAGACTCTATTAAAACTATCTTTAAGGGAGTCGCTATTGTTTTAGTCTAAGTAAAGGGATATTATATCCTTACTAGTATATTTGTTACTAATAATAGCTAAATAATAGACCTTTTACTCTTTAGAGGACTATTTTGCTTTTACTTTAAGATTAACTTCTTATATAACGTTAACCTAATTACGCTTATCTTAACGAGTAGGATAACTTGCCTCTATGTCTTAGCGGCCTTTATTAACTTTAATAACCTAAGGATACTTACTAAGTATATTTTATATTAGGATTATTACCTTAATACTATTAATAGGAATCTACCTAATTAGGGCTATAGATACGTTGTTTTAGAAAACTAAAGTCTAGTAAAGCCCTTAGGACTTTTGCTAGAAACCTTAAAATCCTTAGTTTTCTACTTAAAGAAGATGATATAGAAGTTATTTCTTTTAGCTTAATAGCGTTAGACTATATTATTAGGATTGCTTTTGTGAGGTTGTTAGCTCCTATAGTAGAGGATGTTTGTTAAACTGTATGGATAGTAGGAAGATATAATTATATTACTTATTCCTACTGCTTTAGTGAGAAGGGATCTCTATATCTTAACCCTAAGCGCTTTAATTAGGTATAAGCACCTTAGGTCTTCCTTTCTAAAGTCTTATAAACTATTATAACTAAGAAAGAGGCTTATATCCTTAAGAGGATTATTACTAAGTATAACACTTTTAACTAAATATAGGATTCTCTTACTGCCTTATAGTCTAAGGCTATTAAGAAGAGACTAATATTATGTAAGTATAGACCTAATTAGGCCTAGGTTACTGCTTAAGTCCTTACTATATATAAAAATAAAGATAAGAAGATTTACCCTCTTAATAATATTCCTTTAGATAGATTAATACTAGAAGGTAACCCCTTTTAGAAGATTAAAAACCTTATAGAGGTAAAGAAGATAATAAAAGCACCTTTTAGTTAGTTTATAGGCCTAATTACGCCTAAATATTTGTTAATTAAGGTAAGATCTTACCTAAAGCCTAATAGGCTTTAAGGTATTATAAATACTGTGGGATATCTTACCTAGACTAAGAGGGACTTATTTCTAGAGGTCCTCCTTAATTATAAAGTAGCGCTCTCCTAGGAATTCTTAGAGTGTAGTAGTATTAACTATAAAGTAGCTTTACTATAAGTAATTAGGATTATATTTTATAAAGCTTAGTAAGAGAAAGGTATTTTAATTCTAAAAGCCTTTAAAGGGAAGGTTATAAAGATCCTGCGTATACGGATAGTAAAAGAGATCCTTAAGGAGAGCTATAGTATAGTCTAAAACCTATAGTTCCTTATTAAGAAGAAAGATAACTCTTTATACCTAATTAACTCTATAACTTATATAAATAGTGTTATAATTTGTAATGCGTTTGCTTTACTAGGTGTAAAGGGATTCTTAGAAGACTTTAGTATATATAAAATCCTTTCTCTTCTAGATATTTAGTTTAGGTATAATTAGGTCCCCCTTATAAAGGAAAGTAGAGATTTAATAACTTTTTCTACCCTGCTTAGTCTATTATATATATGTACTTTACCTTAAGGTGCTACTAACTCCCCTACCTAGTTTATAAGGGTTATAATAAGGATCTTATATAACTTTATTCCCTACTATTACTAAGCCTTCCTAGATAATATTATTATTAAAGGCCCCCTTATAACCTATAGTAATAACTACCTCTCTAATTAGCCTAATTTCTACTACTACGTCTATAAGTATATTTGAAATGTTGACTTAGTCTTTTTGAATGTTAAGCTTGCCGGCTGTACTGTTACCCCCGTTAAGTCTTAATGGCTTTAGAAAACTATAATAGTAGTTAGGTATTTAGTTAGGTCTAGTAGTTATAGACTTAATTAGGTAAATATTATTAAGATTTTTAAATAGAAATAGTACTTTAACCTTACGGAAGTTTGCTTATTTGTTAGTATAACTAGCTTTTATAAAGCCTAGGTTAAAAGATATACTAAAATTATAGTTCCTTTTTAGAAACTTATAAGGAAAAACGTAATATTTATTTAGGGATTTAATTAAGCTAAGGCTATAGATATCTTTAAAATAACCTTTACTTCTTTACTAATCCTAATCTGTTTAGATTATAGTCTTTAGGGTGGCTTAATTATTATTAGTATAGATACTAGCCTTACTAAATAGGGTGGTTTTTTTAGCTAAATGGTTAGTAATAAGAGGGCTATTACGCGTTATAAAAGTGGTATTTAGAGGGGGCTAGAACTTAAGTATAACTCTAGTAAGCTTAAGTTATAAGCTATCCTTATAACCTTAAAGAAGCTTTGTAACTACGTCTATAGCGTATAGTTCCTTCTTAAGACTAATGTAGTAGTCCTTATTACCTAACTTAATAGAGGTACTTATAACCTCCCTAGCGTTTTGATTATATGCTGGATTGCCTGGATTTGCCTTTTTGACTTTAACGTTAAGTATATCCTAGGATCTAAGAATGTAGTAGCAGACGCCTTATTAAGGAAACCTTTAGGATAATCTAACTTTAATAAATATAAGCATCCTGATTAGGTTAAGGACTTTATTAATATATTGTTTTTTTTATTTTTATTTATGCTGTTTACGCTATATCTTTATCTTCTGTTATATTATCCTCTTACCTCTATTGTCTCTCTAAAGTATAGCTTTGCTTTAATTAGTTTTGGTTTTACTAAACTAAGTAAATAGCATTCTATTTAAAAACCCTACTTTACCTAGATAGAATATAGCTAAAGGAGTATTATAAATTTAAGATAGAAACTTAGTGATATATGGCCTGAGATAGTTACCTCTATACCTAGCTAACTAAGAAAAAACTAATCCCTTACTGCCTTATTAATAACCTAAAGATTTACGCTAATCTAATTAGGTACGCCTATAAGGAAGCTAGATACTAAGGATGTAATGTAACGTTTTATAGACTTTCTATATTATATGTGTAGAATAATATATATTGCTAGATTTAGGCTACCTTAGCTATATGCCTTCTTTACTAGAAAGCTTAATTAGTAAGAATAGATAATTAGTATATTAGAACTATCCCTAGGGAACTCCCTTTTATAAAGGTATCCCTTAATATTTAATAGATTAAACCTTAGGCTCTTATAGAGGCTTAGTGTAACCTTATAGGATAGATTAAAGTAAAGAGAGTGCTTAAAGTAGGATTTAATTAGGTTGCTACCTTTATCTAAGAAGATATTTTCTACTGTTATAGTGTTTATAGCTAGCTCCTTATTAACGGAGGGCTTAAGAGTAAAAAGTATGTAGATACCCTTAATACTAAGTATAGTTTTATAAAGTAAGTTATTTTAATATATAACTCTTAGGCTAATAGGGTTAATAAAGGTAGCTATAAGCCTATTACCTATACTATCCTTACCTAGTTAGATAGGGGATAAAGAGACTAGGGATAACTTCTTCTTATAGCCTTCTTTATAGACTAAATAATAGTCTAAGGCCTTACTAGTTATACCCCTTTCTTCTTAGTATATAGTTATAAGGCTATTACTCCTATTAAGGATCTAACTATAACCTAGAGAGTTTTAGACTAGGGATGAGTTTATAACTTTAATTAGGAGCTTATTATAAGGGTAAAAGCCTTTAAATAACTTAATAAAGATAGGGAACTAGCTGTAATAAAGGTTACTATAACTAGGAAGCGTACTATAGATAACTATAATAAAGCCTACTACTATACGATTTAGAATAATAAACTTAAACTAAGAGACTTTGTCTTTATCTTTAATAAGAAGCGCGCTATAGATAAATCTAAGGCCTATAAGCTTAACTACTAATAGTAAGGCCCTCTCTAGATTAACTTTGTGTCTAATTACTTTAGATCTTATAGATTAGAGACACTTAGAGGCTATCTTATTAACTATGCTACGTATAGAGGTTACTAGCTTAAAAAGTATTATGAAAATGACTCTGGCTTTTGGGAATCTGTAGACCTGTTTTAAGCTAAATAAACCCTTTGTGATAAAATTTGCCTGTTTATTCTAACCTAAGACTACTAGGATAAGCTTTAGGAATTAGACTAGCCTCCTAAGTCTGATTAAGAACCTAATATTATCCTTACCTGCTTAAGACTTATATAGCTAGAACTTAAGAAATAGAATGAAACCCTCTAATATAAACTTACTCTCTAGAAATTAAGATTATTACTTACTATTTAAATCCTAGTATAAGACCCTTAGAAAGACTCTAAGTATTTTACCCTCCCTAAGTAAGTCTAATTAAACTAGCCTTATTCCTTTTTTCCTTATTTTTCTTATTTATTTACTTTTATTTCTTTTTCTAAATTTCTTATATATCTTATAAAGTATATGTTTCTCTTATTTTTTAAAGTTTATTATATTCTTTCCCTCTAACTAGTCTATTTTTTAATAACCTTAGGGATGATGTAAGTAAGAGAGATAGACCTAATTAGAGTATTGTTTACTTTAAACCACTAAGTAAAATAACTAAGTATGCTTAGAACTACTATTTTGAAAAACTAGAAAATAACGCGACCTCCTGCCTCTTAAGCTACGCTAAACTAACCCCTACCTAACGTTTTTTATCCTTTAGACCTAATTAGATAGTGCTTGTCTTACTCCTTATGATTATCTTTACCTTTACTATTATTATAATCCTCTTTACTCTTATACTAAGAAAGGTTATCTAACTCTTAGATGGTTCTACTAAGGGTGTGTGGTATGCCTTAATGCTTCTTTAGAAGTATACCTCTCTACTTATTAATAAGCTTTATTAGCTAGTAGTAGAAGAACTACTCTAAATTAATAGAAGAGGTATTAGGAGGAATTAAAGGAGGGATGCTGCTACTGCTTAGTCTACGCTTCTTATTATTTATCTTAATTCTGAAACTATACGCTTTTTAAAAGTTATTATTCTAGTAGGAATAGGTAGTCTAAGTCTTATAATATAGATAGTTTAAATAAGCGCCTAAGTATTCTTTAGGAAGCAATATATATTCCTAATAAGGAATAAATATAGCGACCTAATTAGACTTAGTCTTTATAGAAGCCTAGCTTTTCTTATAGTAGTTGTAAGGAACTACGTTTTAACTACTAAGCCTGTAGATAGCTAATAAAGTACTAGCCTAAAGGCGATTTAATAGCTTCTAGAAGAATAAACTAAAAGCGCCTTTATATTTAGTGTAAATAAACACTTTGCGTTTAAATAAGCTGCTAGAAGAATACTTTTAAATAATACCTTAAATCTTAGTTAGGATAACTTAGTTTTAAAAGTTTTACGTAACTTAAGTATAGGTCTGCCTCTTAGTAATAGTATTAGTAAACTAAATTTTAGAATAAACTTTACTAATTAGAAATTTAAGGTTTTTCTAAATAAAGGAAGCTATAATTTACTCTAATTAGGTTTATAAGCTTATTATAAGTTAAAAGGAACTACTTACTATAATAAGATTAGGCTTTGTAATGTTATAAGTCTCTTTATTAGGGTTATAGCTAGTAAAGAACTATAGCTTTTATAAATGCTTAGGATAATAAGAAGGGGCTATAATTAAACTTAATTAGGCCTATAATGATGTCTTAGTAAAGGTTGAGGTTTGTTTTAAGGAAGTAGGAAGCTTTTTAGGTTTTTTAAAGTTAAGTATGAAGATAGATGATAAGAGTGAAGAAGAAAAAGAAGGGAAGCTAGTTAACTGTAAAGGGGGCTTTTTCTTTATACCCTCTTTTTTACTTACAGTTTACTTATAGTGAATTACTAACTAAGAAAGAAAAGGAAGGGATAAGGGAAGAGTAACATACTTTTACTAAAAATAACTATCTAAACTTTACTTTTAACTTTACTTTTACTATTTTTTTTACTTTTAAATTACTACTTTTTTTTCTTTAGATAAGCTTTTTTTTATTTACTATTAATTAATTAGGTATGAAAAAGAGCTATATAAGCCTTCTAATTATCTAGCTAGTAACGATTCTAACTTCTTCCTTATTAACCTATTACTATAATTAACCTTTACCTACCTAAGTAACTTTTCTATTTTCTATAAATAATTTACTAACTTCTCTACCTTTTTCCTACTTTATAGACCTAATTAGACCTACCTTAATCTATTTACTATAAGCTCTTTCTAAGCTGCTAATATTATTTAGGTTCCTACTAGTAGTAGCTAAACTAACAATATTTAGGTTAAGAGTTATACCTAAGTAATTAATTAGGCCTACTAGATAAACAATAAGACTAATACTATCCTAGTTCTTCCTTTCCTAAATAAAAACGCAATCAATAAGCTAGAGAAGTCCTAATACTGCTACACTAACTAATAGCCGCTTAATAATATTAATAACCTTATAATAATTATACTTCTTAACCTTATAAAGCTATAAGGCTACCTAAAGCCTAGTAAGAAAGGACCTAGGGAAGTACTATAATAGGCTCCTTCTAATAATACTTTGTTATTAGGTATGCTAAATAAGAGATAGGCTATAGGATTCTAGGCTAATAACTCTTAGGGAATATAGTCTCTATAGTAAGCTAATATACACCTTATAAGCTTATATAACGCTTAAGGATACCTAATTAAGTAGTCTTAGATATCCTTAGATAATATGTAAGCTATAGTTGCTATTACTGCTTAAGATGCTTAGATAACTTATTTTATTACTAATAGCCCCTTTTAGTTAGACTTTATTAATACTGTTGCAGTTAGACCTAATTAGGTTAACGCTATCTGAAGCTCTAAGTGCTTTACTTTTATTACGTACTACTAGAACTACTTTATATCCCTATTTATTAACTAGGTTACTAGGTATTCCTTTTAGTATAATAGTATGTAAGCTAGTAGTAACTCTACCTACTAATAGGCACTTAATATAGACTGCCTTTATAAGTTTTACTGTGTAGTAGGTGCTACCTTAGTCTTAATTAGGATTATCTACTATTAAGCTGGTATTGTGAAAGGCCTTTAGTAAGGTAATAGTTAGTTTTGTAGTCTGTATGTAGCTAAGTTCCTTTCGTATTATATTTAAGATAATATTACTAATATTGTAAAAAGCGTAACTTAGATAGACCTAGAGAAGTAAAGAGGTAACCTTATAAAATATATCTACATCTAATAGAGAAAATAGATTACCTTAGAGTTTAGCTTAGATAGGAATTACTCTAAGGACTTCTAAAGTAAGCTACGCTTTAAACTAGAGGCCTATATCTAACTATTATAGAATAAAGCTGCGAGTAAGCCTGATTAGACCTAAGACTACACTTCTAAGTAAGACTAAGATAAAGATGTTAAAATTGTTACCTAGCTTGTTATCCTACCCCTAAAGCTAACTAAGACCTAGCCTACTATCCTAAGTAGTAACCCTCTTAAAAACGTAAATATAGAGCTACTTATAGTAGTATATAATAAGCTGTATAGAGAAAAGACTAACACTAGCTATTATATTAAGGATAATAATCTTAATAATATTATTAAGAAGATTAGCCCTAACAACCCTACCTAGGTTAAAAACTATATGCTTAGCTTTATAAAGAAATATAATAATGCGTTAGATAGTAAGCTTATAGAAGACTTAATTAGAGGCTTCTAAAGTATTAGTACTAGCCTTAAGAAGTGTAGTAAACTTTTATATAGTAATAAGGTTACCTAACTGCTTTAGAATATTAATAAAAACTATTATAGGATATTTTAACTACGTCTTTAAGAGCTTTAGGCTAAGTATAATAAACAAGTTAGGGCTTTAATAATACTTACTTCTAAACCTAATTAGACTAATCCTAACCCTAAGTAAGTCTAAGAAAACGCTCTTAATGATACTAATAAAAGACTAGTAAACCTGTTAGGCTAAAAGGATCTACTATAGGTTATCTAAGATATAAGTGTAGTTACTTCTTAGGTATACTAGTAGGCTAATGCTTAGCGCTACGTAACTAAGCTTACCCTAATTAATACAGGAGACTAGTAGAAGAAGCTTTAGGCTAAGAAAGTTAAGTCTATTATAGAGTATACTAGGGAGGAATATATTAGCTTCTTCTTTAGCCTATACGAAAATGTTATAACTAGAACTAAAGATTAGGAGAATTACTTCTAGCTAATAATTATATTAGGATAGGAGGGATATAAGAGATATAGAGTAGGACTATAATAGGATATAAAGTTTAATAATGAGGCGGAGGAATTAATAAAGGATGCTAAGCGAACGATAGGAACTAAGGGATGATACGGCTTCTATAGATAAACCTGATTAGGCTAGGAAGGTAACCTTTATCTATTGTATTTCTTTTTGTTTATGCTTTTTTTTTCCTACTTAGTTTCTTTTATAGTTTTTTTGTTTCCTAGTAAAGATAATATGGAATTAAAATAATAGGGGATGATTAGAATAGGGTAGGATTTTAGGTTTTCTAATTTTCTTTTAGTTAGCCTAATTAGGTATGCTATATAAGCGTGTAAAAGGCTTTTAGTTATAGGGAAGGGAGAGATATAGATATATATATAGATATAGAAATATATAAATACTATAAAAACGATTTAACTACAAAATGCTATTAATAAGTAAGTAACTATACTTTTAATGCTAGAATAGACCTAATTAGACCTTTAAGGTCTGATTAAGGTATAATATAAGACGATATTCCGACTAAGTAATATATACTAAAAACCCTTGCATATACGAACCTCCTCTTATTCCTTAGTAATAACGGCATACTTTAAACCTGTATACCTAATATTAAGATACCTAGCGTTCTGTTAATAATGCCTTAGACCTGATTAGTCTAAGGTAAACCTATGGGTGTAGTTATACCTCTTATTAGAGTATTGTTAGTTACCTTTGGTTACTTGGTTACTTTGGGTGTACTTATGCGATAGTATTTAGGTAGGTTGTGTGGTTTAGTTGTTTGTGTGCTAGCTTTCCTACTTCCTTTCCTCCTTACTTTCCTACGTAGTTTTAGTACTACTAGCTATAGCTTTAGATTAGTAAGTTAACTAATCTATTACCTATTTTTAACTATATTAAGTAGTAGTATAACTATATTATAATACTATAGGATATTAACCCTTTACTACTATTAAGATTTATAATAAGAGGTAAATACGCTAACTATAATTAAGAGGAGCTATTTAGTTAGTTTTCTTTTAATTATAACTAATTAGAAGCCTATATCTCTTTACTAGTTAGCTGCTAATATACGCCTACTAGTAGAGTTATTTACCTATAGCCTATACTATAATAACCACCTGCTTAGCTAAAGCTAACATCCCTCTAGCTAATACCTTTACTCTTAATAACCTTACTTTTACTACCCTTTTATTAAATTCAGTAGGTTATAGAGGTAAAATCGCAGTATATTTTTATTATATCTTCTTCTATCTTCCTATTCCTTATAGCTAAAATTTACCTATAAAGTTATCCCTTAAGGGGTAAATAGTAGTGAATCCGTAGCCTCTTATTAGCCTAATTCCCCTATAAAGTAGAGTATATTACCTATAGATTCCCTAGTACTTCGCTATACACTACCGTACTATTTTACTAAATTTAACACACCCCCTTAGGGCTACCTAATTCTATAGGGTAATAACCTATAATAGGGCTAGCCTAACCTTACTTTATATAGTGTATTTCCCTTCTATATTATTATTATTCTATATGTTATCCTTTACTATATTTACTTCCTATTTTAATTTATCTTTCTCTATCTTATACGTATAATTTACTTTAATTTATACCTATTAATTACTTATATATAATTACTATATAAATTTAGTAAAAGGTTACGCTATAAGCGCCTTTATTATCCTATCTACTATTATCTTAGTAAACTACTAATACTCTATAATAATCCTCCCTTTAGTAACCTCTTAGTGTAGCTAGTAGTTATAAATATCTATATAGTAAAGCTTTATCTATAGCTAGATTATCTTAGCGCTAATAAGGCGTATAGTCTATATATTATTATAGTTAATTTAAACTATAGGTTGCTTTATAGCCTCTTTACTAAGTAATAGTTAGGCGCTAGCCTTACGTTTTATAGGTAGTTTTACCTCTAGCGTAGTAATTAGTTAGCTAATAAAAAGAGCTTTTTTTATAGCTAAGGAAAAAGCTAGAAGTTCTACCTTAGTAGTTAATATTATAATAGTATTTTACTTATTAGCTTATTATATTACTATTCCTTTAAATAACTTTATTACTACTACCTATAAGCTCTTCCTATCTAGGTTATTAGTAAAGCTTACGTTAGCTAATACCTTAAAGGCGTTATTATAGCTACCTTTATCTATACTATATATAAGGTAAAGGTACTATAAATAATAGAGGTAATTTAGTATATAGTCTACTACTTATTAGTAAATATCTCTAGGATTATAGTTAAATTATACTAACTAGCTTACTATAAAAGTAACGTCTAGCTAAGTTATTACTATAGTATATAAGATTATCCCTATTTTTTACTAATAGTAGGTAACCTCTTATAAAAAGGTAATTCCTCTATAAGGTAGTAAATCTTCCTTACCTATTAGGGTTAATTTTAATACGTTATTTCTATATAGTAACTTTATAGCCTTTTTATAATATACTAACTATAATAGCTAAAGACGTTTTATAATTTAATTATATAGTACTTTAATACCTAAGAACTACTAAAGTAGCCTACTACCTTTAAGGTAATATCGTCTTTAGAGGGCTACTATTACTTCTTAAGCAGTAGGCTTATCTTTATAGCAAAAGGTAAGTACATAGTTATCTATATAAAAGAAGAATATAAGGCTGTTTTTTATCTAGTAGTAATTCTTACCTACTACGTAGTAAAACCTAAGCTTATAAAGGCCTTTCTTGAAGTACTTTTACTATAGTAATAGTAATTAGTAGAGGCTATATAGCGCTTTCTAAAGCTAGAGAATTTAGCCTACGTAGTAATAGCCTAGTAGTATCTCTATATATATAATTTCGTTAATTTTTACGTAAATAAAGGTGTTTACTATATTATATTAAAGAAGCTTTAGATTAAATTATATAGTAATTACTATAAGTGTTTTAAAAGATATACCTATAAGTATAGCTATATAAGTATTATATAAATCTTTTACCTATTAATTACTATAAATTACTAGCCTTCCTTTAAATTTAGTAAGTCTACTATACTTATCTAGCTTATAGGTATATACCTATT